>KZ819728.1:0-72213 GCA_003144235.1 Violaceomyces palustris | reverse complement strand
GGGGGGGGGGGGGGGTTCTTGCTTCCTTGGAAACGTTGGCGCGGCCCCCCCTCCCCCCAATCATCGTTTGCGGTAACTTTGCGCCAAGGGGAGGGTGCTTGAGGTTCGATAGGGCCATATCACTTCTCTCAGTCTCTATCCCTCTCTCTCTCTCTCTCTCTCTCTCTCTTTCGCTTTCTACCCTTCCGCGAATCGAGGGTCGGAGTGCGGAATCCCGTTCAACTTTGTTCTACTCGTGGATCCAATCTTTATTTCTACTTTCCCTTTTTACCAAGCTCAGGGGACTGTCGGGACCATGATTTGCCAGGGGGAGAGGAAAAAGAAAAAGAAAACAAGAGCCGCCCTATCACGCCAGTGGGAAAGGTAGGGGCCGTGTTGGAGTCGGAGAGAAGGCACAAAAACGAAAGTGGAAGGAAAGGGAAAAGGAAAGAGGGAAAGCACGAGAGGGCGTTGCTGAAAATGACCCCGTGCGCTTTGCCCAAAGCCACCAAACGTAAACCCTTGAAAAGACCGGCCCTCTCAACCCCTCTCGCCCTCTTTGGAGTTTGGAAAGAGCAAAAGTCGCTTGGGGGGGTGGGGGGGGAGGAGACTCAGGGTGAAATGGGTGGGCTCTGCACTCTCGTTTTGGTCAATCCGTACATGATCTAGAACTGTAGGAAGGTGCAGCAGATGTTTATCAGAGACACGCGAGAAGCTCGACATACTGTAGTAGGATCCCTTCTCCCTTCCACGGAACCGATACCACCCAGCAATTTCGAGATAAGCTTCGATCCCGAATAACCCCACCGGTCATCCCTTTCCCTTCCCCTCCTGTCGAGGCGCTTGGTGGGGAGCGTTGTGTCGGGATCTCTCTCTCTCTCTCTCTCTCTCTCTCTCTTTTGATGAAGAAGAATCGTCGGGCCACTGGCAAGTGAGCTCTCGGACAGATTTCTGAGAAGGGGTGGGTGGATGGGAGATCACCCATTCGGACCCTACTTGTCACCCTGCCCATCCAATCCTAGATCTTCTTCACATCAGCCGGGGGGAGGGGAAGGGAGGACCCTAGAAGGACTCTGGGAGACAGAGGGGAAGACTGATCTACCCGAACTGAAAGTCGAAACCTCATGCGCGATCGAATTTTCATTGAAAAGTCGAGTTTTTCTGGGAGGGGGGTATTGCAGCACACGTCTGAGGGGTGTTTTTCTCCCCCCCCCTCCCTTCCCGTTCCTTTCCCATCTTCGCTTCTTCTTCTCGAATGATCTGAGAGATGGTTGGAGCACTCGCGGTCCTTGGCCACGTAAGAGTGGGCCTCTAGGAAGGAGAGGAGGGGGGGGGGGAAGTCGTAAAACCACTACAGAACTAACTGTGGGATGAAACGGATGGCTGAAGGGCGGTGGTGGGTGGGGGGGTGGAATGGGGCGCCTCGGACCTACACGGCAGAGGAGGGAACAGGTTTTTGCGGACCGAGTGTGCAGGGAGGGAGGGGAAGAGGAGGAGCTTTGCCTCTGCCCAAAAGTCCCCCCCATGCCTTGCCATTCATGACTGTACCGAGAGATGTCCTTCATCCCCCCCTTCTCTTGAAGCGATCCAAGGTAAAGGTGGATCCACTGAATCGAACTCGACCCAAACCGATTCTGTATGCTCCAGTCTATTCACCTGGCTGGGAAAATGGTGGAGGAGCAAGGTTCGCATTCGTGATTCTTCGGCATATCCAAACCCCCTCTTCCTTTTTTCCCTGGAGTCCGTCTTTTCTTCTTTCTTTTTGAAATGCGCGAGAAGGAATACTCCACGCAACGCACCCCCCTCTGGAGTTCTTCTCCCCCCTCTCCTCTTCAAACGCTTGATCGTGTTTGTCGTTCGCGGTGGTGCAGCCTCTGCCTTACAGCGGTTTGGCGAGTGTGGCCGGGACCGACGCTGCTCCTTGCCCCTCCCGTATCCCAATGGCTCACTGGCCCTTGGCTGTGCAAGTTGAACGCACGCAATCCCAGTCGGAGAGTCGGTGTGGCACAGGTGAGTCAAGATTTATCAAACGTCGAGGTTGTTCCCACAGGACCCGTGGAACGCATCTGAATCAATCTGTACAGCGATATTCATGACTTGTTCTCTACGGGACGGGGTACTGTGTTCGATACGAATCCAAGTTCGGCGTTTGGGGGTTTCGCCAACGTGCGGTGAGCTACTATTTATCAGGATCGAATCGTCGCGATCAACACCTTGGTTCCGACCTGCTTTACTCGTCCACCCGCCAGTTGTGGTTGGATTGGATCCTTATGTGCCACGAGGTTAGTCATCTCCATTGCGAGTCGGTTTGACAAGTTCCCATCCCTCAGGGTCCTCTTCCTCGTCCTCGTTCTAATTATTCCCCTCCCCCCATCACTCCCTCGCTCGCCATCTCCTCGACAAGATCGATCCGACAACGTGTGAACGTGAAGCAGGCTCGGGGGAGGGGGCGGCTCAACAATTCGACACCCACCTCTGCCTCGGCTTCTGTCCCTTCGAACTTGTGTGCAGTTCAATAATATCGATAATCCCTACTCTCGCTCTCGACCTCAAGATTCACTCGCATCGGGAGCGAGGAGGTGAATTTCGATTACCAACAAGGGGATGGACCGGGGTGGGCTTCGCATTTCGAATTCCTCTCTGTTCCTTTCTCCCTTCCTTTCACTTTGGGAAATCTTTCCACCGTTGTCTCCATGTTGAGGGGAGAAGGACAGAGGACATGGAAGCACGGATGGGCTGCTTGAATATGGCACCCTATCAAGCTGTGAATGCATGTAGGATGCTGCTCCCTCTCTCACTCACCCAAACCTCTGAATCCGCGAATTACCAAGGGAAGGACTCGGAGGGAGGGAAGGATAAAGATAGGACGTGACTCTCGCTTGGAGAGGTTGGAATTCATTGGGTGAGGGGATTGGTGATCTACTACTCATGACTCTATGGGGATGCAAAGAGATCAACAAAAGAGGGAGAGGAAGGGAAGGAGAGAAGGGGAAGAAGGGGAAGAGAAAAACCCTTGCCCCGTGCTCGCATCCCCATCCACTTGCAGTACGTAGTATCGCTTTCCCTCACCTCTGGCCCCCTACCCTTTCCCCGACCCCTCGTGCGTTGGTTTGTGTCTGGTGGCCCCCGCGCTAATCCAGCTTGAAGCCCGAAGTTTCTTTCTTTTTTTGAGTTTCTGACCCACGAATTCGAACCCTTCTCCATGAATCGCCCAACCTGGCTCCCGCTTTCGTTCTTTTTTCCTTTTTCCTTTTTTCTTCCACCAACATTCACACTGACACTCATGACCTCTAATCGCTTCTATTCATCTGGGAATGCACGAGGGGTAAGCGAACCTTAGCTAGTCACAGGTAACATGGCTACGAGTCGACTTGACTAGCAACTAGCCTGGCCATGTCGCAGGGTTTGCGTGGCACGCACCAAAGAAAAAAAATCGAATCCACCTTTCCCCCCCCCACCCATCGCAGGGTTGAGGGAATAGTAAGCTTCGAGTTGGTCTTTAAAGTCATGAGTGTTTGCAGAGGTGCGATCCATGGTAAGTCGTAAGAAAGTGGGTCACTCACTACACTTGTATTTCCGATTAACAGCTGTGGGTGCTCGCTAACCCCCCTTCTTCCAATGCCTCTCACACCTTCCGCCTCGAGTGCTTGCCTCATCTTCCTGCGCCCTGTGCTTTTGAAACCCAACCATCCACCTGCCTCTTTGAACCATTCCTTCCTGGCCCGAGCTCATCCCCCCCCTGCACTCCTCCTCCTCCTCCTCCTCCTCCTCCTCCTCCTCCTCCTCCATCGTCCACTGCGCCTCTTTCCCCTTCCCTTCCCTCCCACCACCTCCTTAAATCGTCCTCTCTCCCCACCAACCACACGCACCTTCCCTCCTTCCTAACCCCCTCGCTTCGTTTTATAGGTTCCTCCTCCCATCTCCTACAGCAACGGCAACGCTCCGCCAAAATGTCGTCCAACGCAAACCTCTCCACCCCCCAGAATGGCCCGCAGATCAAGGCAGCGAGGACCAGGGGCGCCTCCCACATTGTTAGTACAAACCCATCGCGCAACCGGCTCTCACGCTTTCTCTCCCTCTCCTTCCCCCCCCCTCTCTCGATCGCTGACCATGCCTCTCTGCCTTTTGGAAACCCTCAGGACTTCAAATCCGCCACCACCGGTGTCGCGGCCAAGGCGATGAGGAACGAGCTCAACAAGATGATCGCCTCCATCGAGGACCCAAACGTCCGAAAGGTGAGGAAGGGCTGCCTACGTTTTTTCCCCCCTTTCTCCCTTCCCTCCTCTCTCTCCCCTTTTCTTTTCCTTTTTCTTTGCGCGTGTGTGTGGGTGTGAAGGGGGAGAATGGGGAGACCGTTTTTGATTCTATCCTTTGGATCTCTCTCTGAGGGAAGGCTCGGGTAGAAAGCGAGAGGTTTTCCAAGCGTTGGAAGCAATCACTTTGACTTTCCCCAGCAAGCCAGCGAGGGGGGGGGGCGGGATCGACTGCACTTGTTTCATTTTCACTCCCTTCCCAAACTCTTCTACATCTTTTCCCTTTTTTCTTTCGTACTCCTTGCGGACTCGCAAGATTTGCACTTGAACATTCTCAGCATGCGCCGATGCTTGCTGACCAAGGAAGATGGCGTTCAGGAAAAAAAAAGAAAAAGATCTGTGGACAGCAGGAGGGCCCCGAAGCTTGGTTGTTCTCATTCGCTTCGTGGAACGAATGTAGCGGGATTCTGCTCCAACCTTGCCTGTTAGGAAGCCCTTCCGCCTCCGCTGGCATTCAGGGGCAGGGCAAAGAGTACTCACACTCCCACTCCTTCTTCTCGTGCTTTCCGCCCTTTTCTGATGCTCCTGCATTCAGGCCTTCGACGCCGAGATGTCTTCCTTCTTCAACCTCTTCAACCGATACCTTACTGAGAAAGCCAAGGGAGAGAAGCTGTAAGTAGGAGAATCAGCTCTCGATGACCCGGACAGAATGACGATTTTGGGTCAAGGAAGCAGCGAAGGAGGGACATCGGCTAACTTTTTCTTCTTCTTCTTTTCCTATTTTACGACAACTGCTCAGTGTCTGGGACAAGATCAAGGCTCCGGCTCCAGAGCAAGTTACCCCTTACGCTCAGCTCAGGGAGGCTTCCGACCCCTCCATTCTCAACAAGCTTGCAGTTCTCAAGCTCAACGGAGGTCTCGGAACCACCATGGGATGGTATGTGTCCCTTGTAGCAGAAAAAAAATTGCCCGCCTCAATCGACTGCCTAGCACGCACGTCGATCGGATGCTGATCTCGCTGGATCCTCTCTTCATCTTCTGATTTGAACAGCACCGGACCAAAGAGTGTTATCGAGGTCCGCGAGGGAATGACTTTCCTCGACCTTTCCGTTAGGCAGATCGAGGTGAGTTCGTCCTTTTTTAACAGCCTCCATTATGTGATTTCCATCAAGTCAAAGAAGGAGATAAGATAAAGAAGAAAAGCGGGTACGCCTGCAAAACGGACAAAACAGGGTGGAGAAGCAGCCGTGCAACTGTATGCACCCGCATACAGATGCAGTGGGGAAGAAAAGGGATCATTGCGAAGAGGCTGACGAATCTCGATATCTTTGATTCTTACTCCCCCGGCTCAATTTCTTCCACCTGATTTGGGCCAAGTAGCACCTCAACAGCACCCACAATGTCAACGTCCCATTTATTCTTATGAACTCGTTCAACACGGACGATGACACAGCCCGAGTCATCCAAAAATACGCCAACCACAATGTCGAGATCCTCACCTTCAACCAGTCGCGATACCCGAGAGTCAACAAGGAGTCGCTCCTCCCTTGCCCAAGGAGCGCTACCGGCGACAAGAGCCTCTGGTACCCTCCAGGTCACGGTGACTTGTTCGATGCCATGAACAACTCTGGCCTCCTGGACAGGCTCATCGCAGCGGGCAAGGAGTACCTCTTCGTCTCCAACGTCGACAACTTGGGAGCCGTCGTTGATCTGAACATCTATCAGCACATGATTGACACCCAGGCCGAGTTCCTCTCCGAGGTCACTGACAAGACAAAGGCCGACGTCAAGGGTGGTACCCTGATCGACTACGAGGGAACCATCAGGCTCCTCGAGATCGCCCAGGTCCCATCTGAGCACGTGGAGGACTTCAAGTCTGTCAAGAAGTTCAAGATCTTCAACACCAACAACCTCTGGCTCAACCTCCGCGCTATCAAGCGTGTTCTGGAGAACGAGGAGCTCGATCTCGAGATCATCATCAACAACAAGCAGACCGATTCCGGCGAGGCCGTCATTCAGCTCGAGACTGCCGTCGGTGCCGCGATCAAGCACTTCAGGGGAGCCAAGGGTGTCAATGTGCCAAGGTCGCGCTTCCTGCCCGTCAAGTCGTGTTCCGACCTTTTGCTGATCACTTCGGACCTCTACTCGCTCGAGCACGGTAAGCTGGTCATGAACCCGGGCAGGATGTTCAACCAGACTCCGGTCGTCAAGCTCGGAGACACGTTCAAGAAGGTCGCCCAGTTCCAGAAGAGGTTCAAGTCGATCCCAACCATGATCGAGCTGGACCACCTGACCGTGCAGGGAGACGTCGTCTTTGGAAGGAACATTCACCTTAGGGGAACCGTCATCATCGTCGCCAACGAAGGCAACAAGATCGAGATCCCAGAGGGTTCGGTTCTGGAGAATAAGCTCATCTCGGGCAACCTCGCCATCATCGACCACTAAAACGGATCTCTCGCCTCTCGTCTTTTCCTCCTCCTCCTCCTCTCTCCTCCCCCATCCGCTACTAGATTCCGGGGAGGTCCTTACCCTCGCACACCGCCTCTGGTGGATCATCAGAGTTTCACCGAAACCCCTGTACTTTCCCCCCCTCTTTCTTCCTCTTACCTCGGATCAACAGAACCTTTCATTGCATCCCTGGTTTCTTGTTTTCCCTGGACGTCCCATTTTTTGTTTTTGGTGTTTTCTTTTTGGTTATTGTTTTTCGTCTTCCCCCCCCCCCCCCCCCCCCTTTCTCTACCCCTTCCTCACCCCTATCATATGTACAGGAACCGGGACCACTTGAGGGTTGCGGATCTGATAGGGGTCATCGAAATGGGGACTCTGCGTGAGAAGAGTGAACGCTCCTCTCGAAACTGGATCTCTTGACCGTCGTTCTCTCTGCATGCCTGCTCTCTCTCTTCTCCTCCCCTTGCCCCCCTTTTTACATCGGCGAGGCGACCATTGAAATACCAAAAAAATGAGCAAGATGAATCATCCCCCAATAAAGATTAGATGAAAAAGACATTATCGGTGTAGAAGGACAAGACGGACTGAGGAAGGAGGGAAAGGGGGGAGGGAGGTTCTCTACCGGACCGAGAGAGTTACAAAGGGAAGAGGGGGGGGGGGGGGGGGGGGGTTGGATCGCTGGAACTAGAGGAAGGCCTGGATTCCGGTGATGCCCTTGCCGATGATGAGGGCGTGGATGTCCGCCTGGCCCTCGTACGTGTTGACGACGTGGAGGTTCTGAGCGTGCCTCGAGCAGGCGTACTCGTCCGAAGCGGCGTTGCCTCCGAAGATCTCGAGCAGGATCCTCGAGTGTTCGAGAGCCTTGGAGCAGTTGTTCCTCTTCATGATCGAGACCATCTCCGGGCTCCACTTTCCGGCATCCTTCATCCTGCCCAGCTGGAGGGAGCCTTGGAGGCCAAGGGCCGCCTCGGTGGTGGCGTCGGCGAGCTTCTTCTGGATCAGCTGGTACGAGGCGAGCGGCTTCCTGAACTGCTTCCGGTCCAGGGCGTACTGCCTAGCCTCGGCGATGCACGCCTCGAGCGCGCCCATCGAACCCCACGAGATGCCGTACCTGGCCGAATTGAGGCACTCGAAGGGAGCACCGAGGCCCGGCCTGGCGTGAGGCAGGAGCGAGTCTTCCATCTTGACCCTGACATCCTCCATGAAGATGGAGCCGGTGACCGAGGCCCTGAGGAGGATCTTGTTCTTGATCGCCGGCGCCGAGAGTCCCTTGGCTCCCTTCTCGAGGATGAAGCCTCGGATCTTGTTGTCCCACTTGCACTTTGCCCAGATGATGAAGACGTCGGCGTGCGGCGAGTTGGATATCCAGGTCTTGCTCCCGTTCAGCACGACTTGGCCGTCGCCGACGTCGGTGGCGGTCGTCTCCATGCCCGAAGGGTCCGAACCATGGTTGGGCTCGGTGAGGCCAAAGCAGCCGACGATCTCTCCCTTGGCGAGCCTGGGAAGGTACCTTTCCTTCTGCGCCTCGGTTCCGAACTGGTTGATGGGGCCCATGACCAGCGAGGACTGGACCGACATGATGGACCTGTACCCGCTGTCCACCCTCTCCACCTCCCTAGCGATGAGACCGTAGGAGACCGAGTTGACGCCGGCGCAACCGTACCCCTTGATCGTGGCTCCCAGCAGACCGAGCTCTCCAAGGGACGGTAGGATGGTGGGGTCCCAGGCTGCCGGGGGTTCGAGAAAAGAAAAGAAAAAAAAAAAAAGAAGAAGAAGTCGCGAGCCGCCTGTCAGCCAAGTGGGAGGGGGAAGGCAAGTAGAGGAGAGGAAAAAAGATCCAGGACGCTCACACTCATTCCTGTACATGTCCTTGACCTTCGGTTGGAGCGTCTCTTGACAAAAGTCGTGAGCGGTCTGGCTGATGGCGATCTCTTCCTCGGAGAGCACGCTGTTGAGGCTGAGAGGGTCCTCCCAGTTGAACTCGGTGAACTCTGAAGCGTGTGCATGTGCGCGTGAGTTGGTCAAGGGGCGGATGGGGGAAAAAGGGAAAAGGGTGAGCCAGGGGTGGAAAGAGTAGAGCTCAAGGAGCCAAAACGACCTTGACGACCCACTCACCGGTCATGTTGTATCCATCCTTGGTTGAGGCTGCTTGAGCGGAGTAGTTCCTGGCCAAGAGAGGGGTGGAGGTGGTGGTGGACGATGAGGATAACGACGACGAAGACGATGGTGAAGCCGAGAGGGCTGCTGGCCTTGCGGCGGCCAACGAGACGGGGCTCTTGGCCGAGGTTCGCAGAAGGCGAGGGAGAGCTGCTCTGAGTGGGTTGGCCATGGTTGAAAAGTAAAAAGAAACGAGGGGACGAGGGGGGGTAGAATGGGGATTGCTAGTTCCGGATGAGGGTAGGTTTAGGTTGGCGACGATGGCTAAGAGATGTTGGTGGTTTTGGGGGGACGGGCAGATGGAGAAAAAGAAAGGGGAGGCAGGAGGGTGGTAATTTAGTCAGAGGGGAAAGCCGGTCCAGAATGAGGAAGGAGGGTTCCAACTTACCCGACTACTTAAACCGCTCGCCACCCGGTCGGGGTGGGGCATTCAACCACTCCATCTCGCGCACACACTCGTGACTGTGACTGTGACTGTGGCTTGTGACTGTGACTTTTGGCTGCGTGTGACTCTCTCTCTCCCCACCTAACTCATCTTAGGCCAGAGTCGAATTCGAATTGATATCCACCCAATTACAAAACGGTCGTCAGTGAAAGAGCCCAACCCTCCTTTCTACCCCCCCTTGGGTTGATCCCCCCATCTTGGCCCCCTGGAACCCTCCCTCTCTCCAGATTCGCACTTGCTCTCCGGTGCCGACCCAAACCCCCTCCCCTTCCAAGAGGTCGAAACCAAAAATCCTTCGAGATCCGAAAGGGGTTGGTTGGTTTCGATCTCATTCAATCTTTCGGTCTTGTAAGCAGGAGACCGTGCGCCAAGAGAGGTTCAAGTTGACCCCACATTCGGAAACAAAAAAGAAAGGGGAGGGGGCCAACAGATGGAGAAGGAAGAGGTGGTGTGAACTGAAGGATTAGGAATGCCAATTTGAAATGGGTCAAGAGAGTCCCGACTCCGGCTCCTTGACCTTTCCGGCTTTCGCATGCCCACACAACAGCGGAGAAGGAGAACAGGGGAGTCAGCGCGGCTTTCTTCTGAGAGGGAAGAAGAAGGGGAGTTCTCGCTTGAGCCAAAACACACCCACCACTTGACCCCCTTCTTGACGAGCGTTGACCTAATCACGAGAATAAAGTGGCGATTACAATCGTCCATCATAGGCGATCACAGTTCAGGTTCCGACCGTTTCGACCGATCCCCCTTCCTCGCTCTCTTGACCGGTTACGTTACGTAAGCCTACCCCTTATAGAACCCAAGAACGAAGGTAGGGTCACTCTGCACCTTTGGCCCTTCGGTGAATAGGGGATGACGGACGGTTGGCCATCTTCAGCGGGGCGCGGATGGAAGCTCCATCATCTGACAGGGGAATCAACTTGGTACTACGCACCACCCTTCTTGCGATCTGCGATAATGTGTCGTTCCAATGTGGCAGGGGATGGCTAGCGAGGCCCACGGGTTCCCGATCGGGAATGGGGGGGGCTCTCTCCAAACCTCCCAAGGGCCACCCTGAACAGAAGTGGTGAAAGTAAAGTACACAAACACGTTCAAGGAAACGAGGGTGTGTGGAACCAAAAACCCTCTTTTTAGAACCGTCGTTAGCGATGACTAAACGAGCCGGGCGACCTAGTCACACTTTCACAGGCTGTGATCCTGTCACCCGTCTGGAACCACCATCCACTACAATCAGCCAGCCAGCCACCGACGGACGTTTCGGTTCTAAGGCCGTTTCCATGTCGGGTTCCTTTCATCGACGAGGCAACAGGGTATGAGTGGCAGACGAACAGGGAAATCGCTGGGAGAGAGTGACAAACGGGAGACCGAGACGTGCCATGGTGGGGGGTAAGAGCGATTCGGATGCTTGCAAGGATGAGGAGGAGAGCGAAGCGGGCTCCAGAGTAAGGTGGCGAGGAGGATGCTCAGGGGTCCTTCCTCTCTCCCTCTCTCAACGACCGCCGACGACATCCTCTCCGTCCTCTCGATCCTCGTCTGAATCAGAGCCCCTGTCCAGTTCGGCCCAGCTCTCCTCGCTGCCGGTTTCGCTCATGCTCTCCACCTTCCCCTCGATCGAGGACCTTGCATCATCACCGTGCTCTTGGGCATGGTGAACGTCCCCACCGACGCTGAACTCCTCGGAGTCGTCCATCTCCTCCGCGGCTGCGCCATCCGAGACCACGGTGAATTCCGATGGCGAGCTCCCACCGCTCCTGTCAAGCTCATCGAGAGCGACGTGGTAGCCATCGCCCCAGCTGTCCACGGAAGCTTCTTGCCTCTCCGAACCTTCTCCTTCGCGATTCTTGACCGCCTCCACCACCTCCTCCTCCTCCACTCCAACATGGCCTTGATCTCCATCTTCTTGTTCCGAGTCGCAGCGTCTTGAAGAAGCCAATCCGTAACTTGAGCCAGTCAGCTGAGACGAGACAGGTCCGAGCCAAGAACCTTGCTCGTCTGCAGACCTCCAGATGGGACTCGTGGATCGAGAGCTCTCCCAGAACCGCTGCGCCGCCGAGCCAGCTCTGCCTTCCTCTCCCAGTTGATGAACCTCGGCTTCTTTGACCTCGTGTTCCGTGGCTGAGGAGGGTTTCACAACTCGAGCCGTAGTTTTGGGCCTTTCAACCTCGCTCCACTCGGACGAGTCAGAGGTTGGTCCCTCGATCAAGCTCGAGATAGGATTGGCTTCGATTCGCACTTCGTCTCGCTCCCACCTAGTTTCCAACTCGATAGCTTGACCCCTGCTACCATCTTCCTCGTTAGGCAAGGAGACGAGGGAGATGGTCGGTGATGGCGTTCCCAGCTCGTGATGAGGTGACTCCATGGGCGGCTCCAGCAGAGGGCCTTTGTTCTTTCCGACCTCGGAGGGTAGGGTGACGCTCTCGGAAAGGTCAACCAGCTTGTTCGCGACCAAAGGAAGATATCCAAGGACGTAGTTGCAGTTTAAGGATTCCCAAGCCGTCAGGGAAAATAAAATAAAATAAGCCTCGTTCCGAGTATTGAGAAAAGGTGATGCGCTGCAAAGGCATGTCTCGTAAGAGCCAGGAAGCGGACGACTCACCTTGTCCTCCCTCTGATTTGGAACCCTCCTCCTGACCTGGTAATCGTAACTCGACTGTTTCCAAGGATTGGTTCCAGAGCTCTGACCCTGGAAGCTGCTGACGTTGGCTCGCTCGCCCGGATCACCCACCCCTTCCATCCTCTCCCTCACCGACTCCCTGTACCTTCTGCTTTCCAGTTCATGCTGTCTGAACTCGTTCTCCACTCCAAAGCCACCGCCAACTGTGCTGGAGGAGCGAGTGACCGAACTGATCGTCCTCCTCCTCTCCAACTCCCTCCTCGCCCTCTCGGTCGAAGGGCTCTGACTCTTGAACTCTTCCAGCTCCTGATCCGTCAGCCTCTCGTAATGCGTTCGCTCTCGATCCCTCCTCCTTGCTCCACCAACACCACCGCCTTGATCGATGCCGCGGGGATCATCGACATCCTCATCGTCGGAAGACCTACCACCGGTGATCTCCCTGAGACCCTGCTTGAACTCCTGGGAAAAGACCCTCCACTCGGACTTGAGACCCTCGCCTATGCCGTGGGGCCAGTTCTCCCTCCTCCAAGGTCTGAGGACATTGACCTCCAGAGCCACCGCCGTTCCTACGGTCGCCACCACCGCAGATGCGATCAAGGCGGCGTGGACCATTTCTATTTTACTTGTTTCCTTTCTTCAAGTTCTTCGCCCGCTTTCACATTCAGCGAAACCTCTCGCCGCTTTTTTTTTTTCAGATCAAACTACCTTCAAGAGGCTTGGTTTCGGAGGGAGGAGGTTGATAAGTGCGGGTCAAGAAGAGGACAAAGACTGGGTGGGGTCGGTGGCTGTGCGGTTCGGAAACCGAACCAAAGGCGGTCAAGTCTGGCTGGGTCTTCGTTTTCCTAGGTGCTGAACCGTTACGATCGGTGAACAGACGAAGGGATGGGATGCGTGTTGGATCAGGTTGGTATGGCGAGAGGGAAGGTGAGGGATAAGACGATGATGATGAAAGAAAAAGATGGATGAAAGCTTTCCCCAACCTTTTGGCCCCTCCACCCCGTCCATCTCCATCTCCATCTTCTCCCTCGCCCAGCCACATCCAGTTCTATTTTCGTGGAGTGCATGTGCAACTTTGTACATACAGTACACTGTAAATGAAGAAAAGGGGGGGCGTAAAGCTGCGCAATGCATGCAGGGGTTGTCACGTTGGGACTGTGGATGAAAAAAAAAAAAAAAAAAAAAGTGGAGGTTTTGGCTTGCGATCTCATATCTCTCCCAGCAAGGTAAAAAAAAACCCCCTTTCCACTCATGACTTCTCTCACTCATCCTATCCTCAAGACTAGCAACTGGGCCAAAGAACAGGTCAAGAGGGGAAAAAATGGACGCTCGGAGAAAAGGGAAAAAAAGGAGAGAGATTTCTCAAAGAAGTATCGGATTGGCTCAGGAGCCACGAAGTCGCTTGACTGGATCCTTTTCCCTTTTTCAAAGGAAGCCCTTACGGGACAGATGAGCGTCGAGGAAGAAAAGCGAGGAAGCAAGAGAGGGGTTGGAAAGAAGGTCAATTTTTCTCGCATGTTTGGGCTATCAAGTGTATGCCACTGGATAGGGTCTGACTGCATCGAGTCCACCATGCAATCCGAGAGAGGGAGAGAGAGAGGGTCCTCGACCAACATGGCGAGCGTGTGTGCTCATGTGCGTGTTGTGCATCTCGTCGCTTGCCCTCACGTCGATGGTGATCCTCTCCACTCAAGCCCCCTCCCCACCCAAAGCTCCACCGCGAACTCGAAATCACACGACCGTCCCAATCTCATCACACATGAAAAAAGCAAAAGCAAGTCAGTGGATCTCCCTTTTGATACTTCGATTCGGGATCGGGCTACGACGGTTGGGAAGTGTAAAAAAAAAATATGGGGGGGGGGCAAGTGGAAAGGCAACCTTTGTGGCAAGCATGGATTCGGTGGCTGCCAGGGTTGGTCAGGCAGCAGGCTTGCGTGGGGATCTTACGCGGTGAGAGCGTTTTTCCAGAGATTGACGTCGTGTGAATGCCAAAGTGGTCACCGAAGATGGAGAGAGCTGCCAGGTTTTTACCTGTTACTCGGTCAGCGGGTTGCTTATCTCCTTTCTTCTTTCTTCGTTCTCTCCCTCCGGGCAGATTGTGTGTGAGGGGGGGATCCATCCATATGGACTGCATCCTCGAAGCCCTATGGGTGGGGAACGATGAGATTTGTACAAAACAAAGTCCAGCGGGGGACCCTTCACACTGTTTCTCCCTTCAAATTGTAACCCTTTGGAATCCTACCCTACCGGCCCTTGTACATCAGACGGCTCTCGAATAGAAAAGCGTTGGCTGCGGTGGTGGATCGTTCAAAAGAGGGTGGAATGCCCATCTTCGGTATCAATCCATCTGTACGGACTCGGATCGCGTATGCAAATGACAGCAAGCGGGCAAGGGAGGACCCGGATCCTTCCTTTGGTTGATGGGTTTCGCTAATTTTTCTTTCTTTCAATTATCTTGTCAAATCTTAGGGTCAGTATAATTTTCAGGAGTTCTTCTTTTTTTAAACTTAATTATTTATTCTTCTTGTTCTTCTTCCGCTTTCCTGAAGGAAGAAAGCGAGATGAGCAAGGTAGTGAGAGTGAGGGGGGTGTCGAAGGGGAAGGAGGAAAGAGGGGGAGTGGGGGAGGGGAAGTGGGGCATTTACGACGTTCAAATTTTGGCAATCGGTTCGAAGCGTAGGAGGATGGATGAGCGAGGTGGTGAGGGAAGAACAATAGATCGATGGAGAGGAGGATGGTATGTCTTCTCAAACCTTCCCCCTCTTGCTTTCCTCTCTTTCCATAGGCTCCGTTGGGTATCCGCACCGCTCGGATGCGTCGAGGCGGTTTCCGTTCATGATCATGATTGGAGAGCTTCGTCCCCACCGAAATCTCTTTCATAAATCAAAGTCCCAGACCGTCCGACCTCGAGAGGACGAGTCGAAGAAGAATCCCCGCCGTAGACGAGGGGAGAAGCGGGTGGGGAGGGGGATTGATCCTCTGTTCCATTCCCTCTGTCTTTCTGAACGATCTACGGTTGGGGGGTCTCTCCGAGGAAAGAGCATCAGTAAGCCTCGTCCATGCGCTAGGCCAAATCTTCTTTCTTTTTCAAGTGAGACCCGATGAGCTTGAAAGAGTGGCGGAGGATTTGGGTGGAAAGAACGTGAATGTCAGCCTATTGACGATGGCAGCCTTTGGATGTAGCTTCTTCAACGTGATACGTACCTTTGCCATTTCGAATGAGCTTTCGATCAATGGGAAGAAGGAGAAAAGCCGATGGTTTGAAGGGGAGTGTGAGAGATCGATCATTCTCGAGGTTTCCGTCTCAGCGCCTCGGGATTTTCCAGGGGGGCCACTCACTCTACAGTTCCTTTCCCGAAGATGGCAGTCAGCTTCTCGTCACATATGACCTGCATGATGGTAGGAAAAAGAGGAGTGTGAGCAGAGCGTTGCAAGATGGCGGGAACGACAAGCTTGACGGAACCCCAAACGCACTTGTCGCTTGTTTTGCTCGTTTTGCAAGTTGTTGGCCTTGATGTACGCCCACAGATTCTTCACCACAGCATGCCTTGGCATCTGTCCAGTTTCGAAAGAGAAGGAGACAAGGGGTGAGGAGGTGGGGAAGCGGAGGAAGAGAGAAAGAGAGAGAGAGAGAGAGAGAGAGAGAGAGGGAGAGAGAGAGAGAGGGAGGGAGGGAGAGAGGGAGGGAGGGAGAGAGAGAGAGAGAGAGGGGGGGGAGAGAGAGAGGGAGAGAGGGAGAGGGAGAGTGTGTGTGTGCGTGTGTTAGCTCCTTTAAACTTGCTGGTCCAGCAAGAACAGAGCAGCTGGAACTCGAGAGACTCACCTCGTTTCCACCGCAGACCTCAGCCAACCCTGCGTCGAGGATCAGAGGCCTGTTGAACGGGTTGTTCGGGTTACTGGCCCTCTTCTTCCTTGGCTTGTCGTCATCATCGTCGTCTTCGTCCTCGTCCTCCTCCTTCGGGGCCTTCTTCTTCGAGGAAGAGGAGGAGGAGGCGGCCTTCTTCTTTGGCTTGGCTTTTGCCGAGTCCGAGGCCTTCGCCTTCGCTTTCGAAGAACCGTTGGACGAGTCGGGTTTTGGCGGTTTGGGCTTGGAACTGCTCGAGGAGGGCGAGGCGGTGGCCGACGGTGTTGAAGACGTTGACGCAGTGTGACCCCCTCTAACCCCGCCCAGGCCGGGTAAAGCTAGGCCACCGGGGAAGGTGGGCACCGGAGTGGAACCGTTGCTTTGGGTGGGCGCGACCTGAGGAGCGGGCGAAGAGTGGGCCCGAGAGTTGACACTTTGGATCTGGTCGAAGCACTGCCTGATGATGACATCGACGTGCTTTTTGCAGGCGGCGAGGTCAAGGTTAGGGGGTAGGTGGCCTGGCGGTAGCTGCTCGAGACGCTCCCTAACCTCTTTCCTTGTGACCGACGACAGGTCGGCTTTGGCGAGGATGAGCTTGATCGCAGGTTTCAGCTTTGCGATCGCCTCTGGATCCAGCACTTGAGCCATGGTAATGGTGGTGGCAGCGGTGGTGCGAGAGAAAGTAGGGGGGAGAGTAAGAAGGTGACAGGGTCAAAGAAGGAGAGGTGGGGGCCGTTGCAGGGAGTGAAATGCCGCTTGCTCGATGGCTGTGGTTTCGATCGATGGTTGGAATCAAGTCTTGCTCTACCCAGTCAAGTGATCGTGAACCCACGAAACAAGCTTTAGTCAAGTCAGTGAGTTAGTCAGTCAGAGGGAGGTAGAGGTAGAAGAAGGGGGGACACGGACTTGGTATAGAGAGGAGGGGTTGGCTAAACGTGGGTTAAGGTTTTCGATATGCCTTGTGCGCTGGAGCTGTCTCTGCGCTTCCACGTTCAGAATCGAGGGTGATTCGGCTGAATGATGGTGAAGGGGTGGAATCTGTGGTGCCTGGCGATGGGATCCCGTCCCCCGGGCCTGGAGCTGTGAGGAAGGTGTTTGGTGTCTGGTTGTGGTGGTTACAGCAGATCGATACGTACAATTATCCTTCCCCGCACTAAGAGACTACAAACCAGGATTTCACCCTGGCCGTTAATGTCGGGTGACTGCAGAGGTTGAGCTGGGAAGGGAAGAGCCGGAACCGATCGCTTGAGGTTGGTTGTTCTCGGAGAGGAACAAAGCGGCCACACACGGAACTGGTGTCTTTGATGGGTAGGTGCGAATATGTGTGTGCGTGTGTGTATGTGGTTGAAAGCGAGGGTAAAAGTCTGGGCTCAGAGTGGCTGGCTTTTCCTTCTGTGCGGGGTGAGCTAGCTCGCCCTTCTGTGATGTGTTTGTGTGTGTGTGTGTGCTTGGGTCAAGGGATTGGTGGTCGTTTTCGCGGTCGAGTTGCGAATCGTCGATGGAGTGGCAGTCGTAAAGGGTTTGGACGACGGACGATGGACGACGGACGAGGGACGGTGATTTGATGCTCACACTCGAACTCACCTCTCTCGACGATGCTCTGCTCAGGCTCGCCTGTTTTTTCTCCAGGCGGTCGGGTTCTTGAGATGTATTTTTTTCCCTTTCTCTTTGTAATTTGTTACGGTTGACCTGCGGGTCCGTTTTCGTTTGGGATTCATTTCCTCCCCCCTCCAACTCTGATGACTCAATTCGCTTTGCTTTGTCTGAACTGTATGTACATTCAACACCCGCCCCGCCCATTCTCTCCCCTCTTCCTTTTCCTTTGCTCGCTAACGTCTCGCTACACTCACACACTCATGACTCTCTGACTGTGACTGTGACTGTGAATGCTCTTTGTTCACTTGACGACATGACTCAAGGTGAAATACGGAATCATCTCTGAACAATTCAATCCTACCTTGCCGGAGTGATCGTGATCGGGGCTGATCCGAGCGTAGAGGTCGAGTCAATTTCACACACACACAAAAACATGACTGACTGACTGACTAACTGCATCTAGCACAAATCAAGAGACCCTTGCTTGCTCCGACTTTGGCATCAGCTCCTTGTGACGAGCGTGTGGTAGCGAACCGGGGGGGGGGGGTTTGCCAAATCCCTCACACGCAGAGCGAGTCAAGGTCGGCTCTCTCATGTCACAACCTCGGTGGTGTGATGGGCTTTGCCAAGCGAGGACAGTGGAGAGGGGCATGCCGATACGTACTCCATACTCGGCTGGGTGCACTCTGACAAGATCCAACCTGAGCCTTGGGGAGTACAGGACAGCATGCGAAACTCTGATCGCCGTATCTACACAGACACAGCATGCGGTTCAACCACTTCTTTGGCACATGGGCGAGACTTGGGTGGGTTCGTACAAGATCTCGTCTTCCTGCTGGAAATCTGACTCTGACTGAACACGGAAGGCGGTCGTCGAAAGCGTGTGGGAACCAATCTATTTCCCCCCTTGCCCCCTCCTGTCTACCTCCTGTCTATGCACACACACGCAGGCCCGGTTTCTGCACTGCTGGGGAGTCAAGCTATTCGCGATGATGATCACAAAAATCCACAGGGAGTGATGGCAGTGCGGGCAGGATCCGATGGACACATTTGGAGGTACTACTAGTAGTATGTGCGCATGCAGTAATTGGAGTATATAGAGGTCGCTCCCCGGCGAACGGCTCTTGTGGGCACATGGTAGCTTGGGTCGGGTCGCCTGTTTCGCCTCTTCCTCAAAGCATCACGTGAGAGGGGAGTGAAGGTACCTTGGGCACGGATCGCTTGCAAGTCAAGAGTAGGGCGAGAGTGATGACTATTGATTTCAAATCGGTTCCCCAAAGTCGAGCGAGCTTTTCCGAGGGATCATCACTACAACTGTGACTTTCTAACCAATCTTGTGCCCGGCCCACCGCCCCTGTGAATATGACTGCGAGAGTCTGAGTGTAGCATGACAAGACATGGACAGCATCCCACACTTCCCCACCAATCATCCCAACCCCACTCAGGCTGAGCAGCCAACCTCGCGTTACAGCCCGTCAAACTCTTCCGCATTCCTTGTTGTGACTGCAGGAGCCACCCCACCACTCAATCACCTCCTCCACAAGCCTCTTCCTTCTGTGGAATCCTCACAGCGTGCTGCCCACTCACTTGATCGTCCGGTCGAGAGGTCGAGCTACGCTGGAAGCCGAGGTTTCCCAGCATATCCATTCGGCTTCCTCTCTCTACCCCATCAAGCCAGGAGCGGGTCGAAATCGAAAGAGGACGGGGCAAGATCAGAGCGGATCTGTGCATACAGGCTGCCAGGGAGCACGAGAGAGAGAGGAGAACGTAGAAGGGAGAGAAGAAAAGGGAGGAAGACGAAGACAAGGAGCAGGAGCTGCAGGAAGAGGAGGAAAAGAAATTAGTCACGGTAGAGCAAGAACGGGCCCGAAATAACCATGTCCGATACCAGCAGCCAACCGGCTCAACAGATTTCATCCTCGGACGCAGCAGCAGATCCGGCGATCGGCTCATCAATTTCAATACCGTCATCATCCGCGTCGTCGGGGCAGCAGCAAGAGCAAGAGCAAGAGCAAGAGCAGCCGCCACAGCAGCAACCTTCATCATTGCCACCACCACCAACACCCGAAAAGATCCTCACCGCTCCCAACAGTGCTGCTTCTGTCATGGTCTCTCCACCGAACGAGGCCACCAGGAATCCTTCAGGACTAGTTCCAGACCTAGACCAGTACAGGAACACAGGAGGAAGCAGCCCATCGAGAACCGGCAGCGTTGACAATGCCGCCGTCTACCAGCCTCAACACCAAGCCCAACCACCGAGGGAGCTCTTCCTCAGGTTCAGGATCCAGGGCATAGAGAAGGGCAAGAGGGACCTCAGCATCCGTTTCGACGCCATCACCAACCTCCCCCACTTCCGCTCCTCCTCCTACCCAAACCTGCTCAGGACCTATCGCGAACTCTCCCTGTATGCCCTCGCTCTCACTCTCTCTTCCCCAGCGACCATCGTGCCTGCCCTTCCTTTACCTTCCACCACTGCGGGCGGGCTCGAAGATCCTCGGATCCTCCGACTCATGCTTGCTAGGTGGTTCTCCAGGGTGTTGGCAGATCCTGTTCTGAGAGACAACCCGGAGACTCGAAACTTTGTCGAGGCCGACTTTACCTACTCTCCCACTCCCCCGGGCGCCGGCAGCTCGTCGGCGGCCAGGAAGAGGTTCCAAGCGGCCATCAACAGCGCAACCAGCGTTGCCATGTCGGCCACCGAGTCTGGTTTCGGCTCACCCAACGGCGTGCTCGCCACCTCGGCTTCCTCCTCCTCCAGGGCCTCCGGTGGCAGCTTCAGCATTCTCGGCCTCGGGGTTGGCAGTAAGGGCCTGAGCACAAGCAGGAGCGTCTACGACGACGACGAGGAACTCGTGGCGGCAAGGGCCGAAGTGACTAGGTTGGAAATGCAATTCGCTGACGCGGCCGAGGCGTCGGAAAAGCTGGCCCTCTCAAGGCGAGGTGAGCATTCAAGGAGAAGCGCTTCTTTTGATTACAGAAGGATTGAATGGATTCGAGCTGAACCCTCTTCAATCGTATTGTGTTTTCACTTGCCCTCCCTGAACGAATCCTCAAACCCACACGAAAGCACTGAGTGCCGCTTTAGCAGACCTGTCGGTGAAATTTTCGAATCTTGCGGCGGTGGAGGAGGTCAGGCCTTGTTCCATGCGGCTTGGATTGCCTCACGCCCTGCGAAAGGCAGGGGCAATGTCAAGGAGCGTTGGTGAGCTGGGAGAAGCACTCGTGAGTAGCACATCCACCGCGAAAGAGACAACACCCTCCTTGCCCCACCATACCCCAGGTTCATTCGGTCCAAGGCCGCTGACTTCTGCAAACTCGGACTACTTTGGCTCATCTGTTGTAGAGCAATACGGAACTAATAACGCTGGGGGATGGTGCGGCTTATCAGTCGATCAACGCCAGGGCAGCCAAAGAGGCCATGCTGGCTCGTAACGCGTTGGTGGAGGAACATCACGGAGCTCAAAAGATCGTCGTTGCCAAAAAACGAGAAGCCGAACACTTGAAAACTCAACGGAACCTGAGGGCGGATAGAGTGGATGATGCACTCGAGGATCTGGAGGAGGCCAAGAGGCATGAGCAGGCGCTAGCCCAGAATCTCCGAAAGATCAGTGCTCACCTCCACACAAGCCTCAAGAGCCACAGCAAGTACGCACACCAGGACCTTCAACAGGCTCTGTTAGAACATGCGAGGGGTAGCCTCATGTACCAGAAGCAGATCCTGGCAGAGATGGAGGCTCTCCAACCCGAACTCCGGCCAAAGCTCTCTCACGCGAAGGCAGCAGTCGATTCACAGGCATATCAAATTACGAGCAATGGTGCCTTTGAGGGAATAGGATCTGGTGATAAAGCCGCCGCCGAAACATCCCAGCGTCAGCCTTACGCTGAGACTGTCGAAGGCCAAGCTGCGGAACAAGAACCTCCGGCCGCGGCAAAGCCCTCTGTCGTCACCCCGAGTATCGATCCTCCCGCCGCCGGATCGGGACAAGGCGCACACGACGTTGGGAATCCTGAAGCTGCCGCCGCCCGGACGATGATCAGCGGCAGCATCTACCAGTCCGATCAAGACTCTGGCCAGCCTAGGACCTCTACACCAAGGCAAGTTGGGCCTCCAAGTGGAATCCTCCCTCCTTCCACCCAAAACCTAACCACCCCTCCAAGACCCAACCCATGGTCCAACAGGCTTCCAACAGGCTCATTGAATTCGGGCCATTCCACCCCACCATCCTCCCAATCCCCTCACGGGGTGGCCAGGGGCTCGGTCGCTGGCGGTGGCGGCATGACCCAATCTTTCTACCACCAGCCCTCCCCATCATCAACCAACGGAGGTGGTCTACCTCCAGAAGGTACTGACACGATGAGCAAGAGCATGTTTGTAGACCCTGGAGCTCATCAGCAGCAGCCGACTTCCTTCGCAGCCAACCCATTCGCCAGAAGCGCCGGAGGCGACGCCTTGCCGTCGACTTTCGGAACCATGTCGAGCTCCGGATTACGAGGGGGGCTGAATTCTGGGGGAGGTGGGTTGGGTGGGAGGAGCAGGATCTCTGCCAGCGAAGCTGCGAGAAGCTTGGCGGGGACTTTTTGAAGCGAGGCCCATGGGTAAAGGTAGGAGGATAAGGTCAAAAAAAATTCGCTTGAGGGGGAGGGAGGGCCTAGAGGACGTGGCCAAGGGAACAAGGCGCTTACATATATCCTCTACATTAACGTAGTGCGATCCTCCTTCCTTCGAACAATCTTACTCCCCCCCCCCCCCCCCCCCCCCCCCCCTTTGGCAATCTGTTGACTGCCATCTCGCGAGCGCTGCCGTTTCCATGCTGTGCTGTGAGAGAATAGAAGGCGTTTCTTCTCTTTTTATTTTTTATTCATTTTTTTTAAAAAGAAAAAAAACGGTGGTCATCGTTTTGCGTTGCATGATTACCGTGTTTCCCACAGTCTACGTAGGTTTGAGACCGTACGAACGCCACACTCGCCTCTTGGCCAAGTGGGTTGATTCTTTAAGCGCCGATGAGGAAGACCGGTTGTCGGCGAGGTACGAGTCGTTGCACCCCGTTTTCTTCCACATCATCATCTACAACGATGGGACTAGGAAAGAGAACAGAGATGGAGAAAAAAGAAGACGGGGGGGGGGTGTTCGATCCCATCCATCTTGAGAGCGAGAACAAACCCGTCCCTCTTTCCTCCTCCTGCTCCAACAGGATGCTTCATCCACCTTCGGACAGGTAAGAATCCGAGCTAATCCTACTGTAGAAACCCCTTTGCGATCCAAGTTGCATCTCGAGATCCGAATCCTGATTCGTTCCAAGGTCGAGTTGTTGGTGATCCCTAGAGGAACGGAAAGAATCTCCTAGACAGGAGGAGAGGGCGAACCAGATCAAGGAGAGGGAGAAGAAGAGGATCAGGGAGATGGAGAGGTAGAGGAGGGAGTTGTTGGTCTTCATCCTTTCCCCCTTTTCCCCCCACCTTCCCCTCTTCCCAACTACCCTTCACACCCTTTTCACTGTTCCTTCTTTCGTTCGTCTGTCGATGGGGAGATAGGAAGCCTTTCAGCATTCCAAACCCCCTTTTCTCCCCTTTCTCCGCTTTTCGTTTGGACTGGACCAAGGGTATACGGTGACGTGACGGATGAGGGAAGAGGTGGGGTTGGAGCGCAAGTTGTGGACCTTTGAGGCAAGGTCAGCGTTGTGGTGAAGAGGGATGGTGTGACGCGAGGAAGGAACTCGGAAAACGGCCAAAGCCATCTCGAACAAGCACGTGCACTTGATTTTTTGTCCCATTTTTTCCCCCACCTTTTCTTTCGACGTGCGTTCTCAACACCTTTCCTCCTCTTTTAAAACCCTCGCCTCTCTTCTCATCGACTGATCCGGAAGATGGCGATGGACCAATGAAGAGCCCGAAAGAGTCAGTGGAGGCAGTGTTCTTAGTAGCATGAGCAAAGCGAATGGGAGATATCAAAGTCATGATCTAGGGACGAGCTTGGATGGATGGAAGAGGGGAATGTGTCCGTCAAGTCATCCTCCGCCTAATAGCAAAGACCCCCACTTCTTTGGCCCATGAGGCTGATAATGGTACAAGGCACTCTCAAGCTCGAGGAGGGGACGAGCGTGATGCAACATGAAGGAAAAGAAGGGGGGGGGGGGGGGGAAGGGGAGAAGAGGGGAGGAGAGGAGTTGGAAATGGCCTTCGAGATGTGACCATCCTTGAATTCAAACATTGATCAAGGGCTACGATGACCTCTTGGCAAAATTGACGTGCAGAGATTTGGTGGGAGAAAGCCTGAATTCGTCGAGGGCCTGCATAGCGGTTGTTGCCTGATCGATCGATTCGAACTCGACGAAACCATGGAGTTTTGCCGTTTCGGATCTGGTTTTCGACAGCTTCACGCTCTTGAATCCGGGATATCTGAACGAGCAAGTGGCGAAGGGAGCGAGCATCGGATTGAAGTGAGATCCAAGTTTTTACAAGAATGGGAAAGAAAAAGGAAAAGGATCAGCGAATCTGAAGGATGCACCTGAGTCTCGATCGGTTCCGCACTTATCACCCACTGTTGGAAGAGAACGCCGAGCATGTCTTCCGAAATTTCGGATGGCAGGTCGGGACAGAAGAGGACGGGGTTCGGAACCTCTCCAACTTCGGGCAACGGAGGAGAATTCGGGTCGTACAAAGTGCCGGGTGCTGGCATTGGACCTTGCTCTTCATCTGAATCATCTCCCATCTCCATGGCATCTGAGGGGCATGATTGTTGTCAAGTTGGGTGGGGAAGGAGGAAAGTGAGTTTGGACAGTCAGAGGCGAACGAGCTCCTTGAAAACACTGGCGGGACCCATCATCTCCTCCTCAAGGACAGAAAGGAAGATACTCACCTTCTTCATCATCATCCTCTTCTTTCTCCTCCCTACCCTCACCATCGCCCGTCTTTGCAGCCTTTGTCCCTCTTGTGGTTTGGTCCGCATCCTCGTCGCTGTCGAGCTCTCCATGGGCACCTGCCTCCTCCCTGGCTCGCTTCTTCTCCCTTCCCCTCGCCTCTGCCTGGGCTGAAGAGAGCGTAACCTTCCCTGGACCAGGCGTCTTTCCCTTCTCCGAGGCCAAGAGCGACGGGTCGAACAAGGCCTCAGGACCCAGTTCCTCCACCAAGGTGGCTTTCGATTTCGATTTGGCGTAGTCGATCGACTGTTTGAAAGGGAAAGGGGGATGGGACGGGTGATGGACACGATGCGGGCGTGTCGGTGAGGCGGCCGGTCGCTTATAATAATAGCTTTCATCCTACGTTGGTCCTTCGCTGGCAGGTGCCTTCGCTGAAAGGAGCCTACTCACCAGAGGTTTGTCATAGAATTCGAATCCGTCAAGACCCCTCATCGCGGCGGTGGCGCTCTGGAGATCCTTGAAAACGACAAAGGCCTGGCCCCTCATCCCTTCGGCCCTGGTGGCCACGACGTCTAGCACCTTGCCATAGGTAGCGAAGAGCGAGTAAAGTTGCCTCCGCAGCTCTTCGAAGTTGGCAGAGTTGGGAGTAGATAGATAGGTAGGGGTTCGATGCAGATTTGGAAAGGGAGGCGGTGTTTAGAATCATAGGAAGGAGGTTTTGAGCTAGGGTGTATGCTGCAAGGAACACGGTCGCTCACCTGGCTTTTTTATCTTGGTGTTGATGTTTTTGACGTAGATGGAGGTGTTGGGTTGGTTATTGACGGGCATCCTGATCTTATGGAATTCTTTGCCTCTTCCAAGCGATCTTGATGAGAGAGAGAGAGAGAGAGAGGGAGAGGAAGAGGAAGGTGAGGAGATGACAGAGAGAGACCAAGAGAGTGGGAGGGAGTCGGGAGGGAGGCAACGAGGTGAAAGAGAGAGAAACGGGCGTGACCTCTTGGAGGAAACCGATCACCCGATCGGGCTCTAGTTCAAGAGCAACGAGGGAACCTCCACTTTTTGTCGAGAGGGGAAGATCGGGTCATATACGTGGGGCGGGCGAACTGGAGCGGGGTGGGGGGTGAACCCCTTTTTTTTAATCATGTTTAGATTTCACTTGGCCAACCAACACTTTGACGCTGACTGTGCTCTCAAACACTCTGACTAACTATCTCTCCCAAAGTCACACACACACACACACACACACACACACACACACACACACACATACACACACACGCATCCGCTTTGATCAGCGTTGTCACACCACCTGTGACTGTCAGAGTTGGTCAAGAGTGTTTAGTGAGGTATGGTCAGTCTGACTGGCGAGCAAACCTGTACCATCACACCCACCAGCTACACCAACCAAGGCCTCCACCCAACTCTCCCTCTCCCTCTCTCCATCTTCCCTCCCAACCTCCCCCCCTCTCTTCTACCCACACTCGCTCGGTAGTCCTCGCTAACCTAAGGCACAGAGAGAGAGAGAGAGAGGGAGAGAGAGAGAAAGAGGGGTGACACCCCATTCTCTCGACCATCACAAACTTGTGATTCGTGATTCCCCTTTGGGGAAAAGCGGGGTTGGGTTGGGTTGGGTTGGGTTGGATGGAGTGATCTCACACCACTTGATTCATCGCCATCCATCATCCCCTCACTCTCTCTTTCATCCCATCCCATCGGATCCGTCGCCACCAATCGCTTTTCTTTCATCCCATCCCATCTCAGAATCATTTCCTTTCGCCCTCCGCCCATCCCTCAATTCCATTCGCCCCATCTCCGTCTCTTCCTCACGCCATGGCCAGCCTTTTGATTTGAAACCCCTCGCCGCCTTCACCACCACAGCCTCACCAACCCTCACTCAACCCACATGATGCACTTACCGAGGCACACGATCTCTTCGCACGCCCCTTCCCCGCTCTTTTCCTCGGCAGCCTTCTCCTCTCCCCTCGAAGATCTACAACCAAGCTCGTCGTCGCTATCGAGCCCCTCCTCGTCCCACCGCCACCTCCACGATCACCCTCCGATACCTTCTTCATCATCTGCCAATCCCTCCAACCCATCCTTCTTCCCTTCCTCTTCCCCTTCTCCTTTCTCTTCCTCATTACCACAGCCATCTCTCTTCACATGCGCCACTCCCTCTGGTTTCCTGGTCGCTCACTCCAGCCCCCCGACCGTAGTCGCAAGGAGGCACTTCCCCCCCTCGCAAGGAGGCCTCTCCCATGCTGTCGCCATCGAGACCTCGTCGCTACTGGTCCTCGTCGGAGGCGGGAGGGTGCCCCGCTTCGCCCCTAACAAGGTAATCCTGTGGGACCAGGCCGCGATTCAGGTACCTTCTCACACAACATTAACACAACGTCGAGCTCGATCTGGAGCCGCCGATACTTCGTCCCTCTCCAGTTCGCTCATCTCTTCTTCTCCATCGTCATCACCAAGGGCCTCGACCATTTTTTCGGCAGGCTCGGGCTTCGACTCGCAACACTCCTCCAACTCCACCCGGTCCTTTCAACCAGGGACCGATGACTTGAGCAGCTCTTCTTCCGACAGCAGCCAACTTTCGCATCAGGGGCCTCATCGCTCGCTCAGCGTCTCGAGTGACTTTTCCACCTCCTCCGTGGAGGGCATCAGCAAGGGCAAGGCCAAGGCTTACGATTCTGACCCTCAAACAAGAGACGAATCTGGTATCTTGTCTCACTCGCAGCAAGTCGAACCAAAGGATGTACTCTTCTCCGGGCATGAACTAGAGCGCGTCGGGACCAGCTCCCTTTTTCTACATCGTGGCAGTGGTGGTGAGATGGACGAGAGTATGCAGGCAAGCTCAATAGGCATAGGGCGCATGCAAAGCAGTACTGTCCTCTCTACCGCCTTTGGCGCTGAGCTAGGATCCCTCCGGGGCCAAGCCCGTGCCAGTCAGCTCTCATCTTCCGTACTCTCCGCTGCCATCCTGGCCAGCTCGGCCAATCTTGACGATCCTTTCCAATCAGATACCCCGCCCCCAGAGCCCGAGTTCGTTTCTCGATCGAGCCCTTCCAATGGAAAAGGCTCCATGGTCACAAGTCGGAGCATCTCCGAATCCCTTGCCAAGGTCAGCCTTGAGGATGAGGACGTCAGCGTGCCAAGAACTGGTTCAAGCTCGGACTTGGATCGCTCCTCTCCTAAGAGCTCGCTCAAATCTTCACGCAGCTCAAGGCAGAGCGGTGTGAGGGGAAGAGAAGGCGTGGAGCGTCAACAGGTTGCGCCTCTGCAAAATGGAAGGGAGGTAGCAGAGCTGGAGTTTGGCGAGGCGGTCCGAGGCGTCTGCGTTCGATCCTTTGCGATCAGACCGAGATCAGAGACCGGCTCACGAGGTTCTGGACCGTCGACCGGGAAAGCCGGAAGAGCAACGCTGTTGATCGTGTTGCTGAAGCGGAAGGCGATGGTCTTTGAGATGGGGTCGCACATAGAGCAGAAAATCGGCAGCGGGGAGGCAGAGGACGGAAGTTGGGGGATCGTACAGAGGATGGTGGTCGATACTCATGACAATCTGGACGGTCTGGCGGCCATCTCTCGGCACCCTTCGACCTCCAGCCCCTGGTCTGCTTCGGCTCTTATCGCCCTCCCGGGGAGGCAGACGGGGCACGTCCAGCTGGCTAGGGTCAAACTCGGCAGCAAAGGAAAACCCACGGAGGCTCCTCTATCGAGCTCGTCCCCCTCTGGAGCCTCAACCATCATTGTGGCTCACACCACCAGGATAGCTTGCATGGCGCTCTCCCCTTGCGGAAGCTTCCTAGCCACCGCATCGGAGAAGGGGACCCTGCTGAGGATCTGGTCAACCACGTCCAGCCAACCTTCACGATCCACGGCAAACAGCAGGTCTGCAGCCACGACCGGAAGGACCGGCTTTGGATCCGTTCTGCTGAGGGAGCTCAGGAGAGGGACAGATACGGCCAGGATCCTGAGCATGGCCTTCTCACCGGATAGCAAGAACCTTGCCGCGGCGAGCGACAAGGGGACGGTCCACATCTTCCGCCTCGAGATGGACCAAGGCCGATCCCGATTGCAAGGTGGCAAGGAGGGGGCCGCGGCTGGTGGAAAGGAAAGTGGGAAAGGCTCGGGACCTCTACCTTCTCCGACTTCACCCAGCAGCAAAGGCCCAAGCTTTGGGAGCGCAGCCGCGAAGTACTTGCCCTCGGGGTTGGGGACTTTGGCATCACACATCCCTCCCTCGGTGGTGCCTCAGTATTTTAAGAGCGAGTGGTCGTCGGCTCAGTTCAGGGTGCCACTGATCTCTTTCGGTTCCAAGGCAAGCGTCGGGACTTCCGGGTACGACGGAGGGTTTGACTCGATGGTCGGAGGAGGGGGAGGAGCACGGGCAGGAGGGGACGGACCGATCAAGGCTGGGGTCCAACCTTCCACCGAGGGGGCATGGGCCACGATGAAGGGAAGGATCGAAGATGTCAGGAGAGGTGAGGTCGGGGTGGACGAAGGCATCTTTTTAGGCTGGATCACCTTGCCTTTAGAGGATTTGGTGGATGGGGAGGTGCCTGGCAACAAGGGAACGAGGGATCCCTCCAAGGTAGGTCCAGGTCGGGTGCGTGAGGAAAGGAAAGACGAGGAGCAAGAGCAGGAGGCGGTCAGGGTGAGGACGAGAGGGAGCAAGGACAGGAACCGATTGATCGTTCTCACGACCTCGGGAGGTTGGTACAGGCTGGCGCTGGACGAGATCGAGGGCGACGGAGTGTTGGGGAAGGATGGCGAGAACTACGACCGCCACCACCAACAGCAGGACACCGTGCTCAGGATGTACAAGGAGGACTCGTCAAGCGGTGGCTTGAGCGACAAATCCACCAGAACCAAGGCTGCCCGAGACAGGAAAGGGACCGTCGGCTGCACTCTAGAGGAGTACAGGCGGTTCGGAGGTAACGAGGATGGATGGGAACTTTTCTGAAGGGGTCCTTCGGCGGAATCTATTTTTCTCTTTGTTCCTTCCTTCCTCTCCCTTCCCCCCCCCCCACCTTACTTTCCCCCGCACCCTCTTCCTCCGCCTGTCACCTTCCTTGTCTTCCTACTTTCCCGCACAACCATTCTGGGTGTTCCTCAAGGTTTCGTGCATACCGAATCGTCCTTCCGCAGCCTTTTCCCCTGACCCTGCTCCTTTTTGGTCTACGGGTCCGTCAAGCATACATTCACGTTCGGCCTCGCATTCAACCTGCTGTGTCAGGTATATAGACAGAGAGAGGCAGATTCGTAATGAGCAGAGGGGGGTAGGGGCCTTGAGACCCCAGTTTCCATCTCCTCCCATGGTCCTCTCCTTTTCCTTTGTCTTATTCTTTCTTGTCTATATTACCATTTCGATCAGTTTGCCATGCGTATATGTACAAGTTCGACTTGGGTGGATTACAAAGGATGGGAGGGGTAGGGTGAAGCGAATCGGTTTGGGGATCAACCTAGGTCGAGGACCTGTCTCGCTACCATTCGTTGGGGTTTTTTTTTTTCTTTTAAGAATCTTTGACGTTGTTAAGATTTTTCAAGCGGGCAACTCCTTGGGACCAGCGACCCTCCCACAGTCCAGACACTTTCTCGAGGTTTCGTCCGACATCCACTCGTCGATGATGGGTTTGAGCTGCGTTCCGAGGTCGGTACATTGGAAGCTGACCTCCTTGATCAGGTGAGGTTTGGGGTGAGCTTGTCGGTTGGGGCAGTACCACCTCATCGAGTCTGGAAGTGGGGCATGTTCGTGTTGAGTTGGGAGGGAGAAGTCAGGACATCAAACAGGGTCATACACATGTATGCATGTTACACCAAGTCCCTTCGTTTGAGGTGGAAGGGATAGAGATTTGGGGGGAGTTGTTGGTGCCTCGACTCACCCTTCTTCCCTTCCGGTCTGGTCCTCTCCACCACCAAGCCGACGGTGTCCTTGAATCGGCAGGGGGAGTGAGGGGTATAAGGCGGTAGGACGAACATCTCACCCTCCTTGATCTCGACGTCCTTGAATTCCCCGTCCTCGTCGATGATCTTGAGGAGCATGTCTCCCTTGTACTGGTAGAAGAACTCCTCCGTGGGTTGGTAGTGGTAGTCGGACCTGGCGTTGGGCCCTCCCACTGCCATGACCGTGTAGTCCTCGGTCCGGAAGAGGCAAAAGTTACCCACGGGTGGTTGGAGGAGGTGGGAGTTCTCCGAGAGCCACTTTGGGAAGTTTAACGGGGGTGGGACCATGGTTGTGGGGACGTTGAGTTGCCAGGTTGAGAGGCGGGAACGGGTTTGCTGTCGTTCGACACGAGGTGTTTTTGGGGGTGGGGGGGGGGGATGACGGGAAGGGTCACCTACACCGTCTTTCTTTTTCAGCGGCTTTTTCTTGATCGTCGATTCTCCTCCTTCTTCTTTCAGTTTGTGGTTTCAGCCACAGTCATATGTAATTGGGAAGGGAGGGGAGGGGGAAGAGGGAAGATGGTTTGCGATAAGGAAGGGGAATTTGCGTGTGGCGAGCTGAAGCGGAGTAATAGGATTCGCAAACAGAGAGCGAGGGAGGAGGGGGGGGAGGGGAGGGGGCAAGAAGAAATCCGAGGAGGAAAACCTTTTTCTATTGTTACTCAGTTTTAAATCCGATCTGTCAGTGATCACCGATGCGCACTAGTCAGAAGGAATACAACTTGATGCGCCTTTCGAAAAAGGAAAGGGAGGAGGAAGAGAACCTTTTCTTGGAAAAGAAAGAAAGAAAGGATAGATGGGGAAAACCCCGAGGCGAATCTCCGAGTTGGGACGACGGGAGAAACAGGCTACGAAGGGAAACAAGTGAGAGGTTCTGGGTCGTATGAGACGGATGGATGGATGGATGGATGGATGGATGGATGAGTGATGATGGCGATGGTGATGGCCATGGCGATGGTGAGGGAGGTAAATATGGTTGTAATGGATTGGATGGATTTAAATTCGATGATAATCCTCCCCTCCTCGCCCTCCACTTCCCTTCGACCCCCTCACCATGATGACTAAGCATTCGAAACCGATCGTCCGATCGCACGCACGATCCCCCGATTCACAACCACCTCCATGCTCTGCCATCACCAACCCAGGCTGTTCAATTCTCCCTCGTGGACGGCACGGCTTGCAGTTGGGCTTGACCGTTCAAGAGGATACCAGAAAGAGAGAAGAGAAAACGTCAGCCCTCAAGGTTGGGCGTCGAAAGGCGGAGTTGGAAGAGAGAGAGAGAGAGAGAGAGGGGGGTGTTTTCTGAGCGTTCATGCGTGTGTATGCTTGCTTTCATCGTCGAGAAACGGTCTTGGATCAGCTCGGGAGGCGTTGTCTGTGGCTGGGGAAGGGGAGGGTGAGAGAGACCAGAGGGAGGAAGAAGAGAGGCTTGTGCGGGAAATCCGGACAGGACGACGAAGGAAAATCAAGAGACGACGACGACGACGACGACGTGCCGATTATTCCTCCCACTCTTCCCACTACCCACACGCCCACCACCACAGATACCCAACGCACAGATACATCCCCCCCCTCTCTCTCTCTCTCTCTCACACACACACACACGCACAAACACACACACAGTCTCTCTCCACCCTCTCTCCCCACTCCGTCTTGGCCGGCAGGCAGAGTCGTTCAACGCTCCAACACCTTACCACCATCCATCCATTCGCGAGAAAGCATCACTCAGAGACCCTCCCATCGTCCATCGTCCATCGTCCATCGTCCATCGTCCAACGCACAACTCCCCAACCCCCCGACCATCACCTCCTGTGACCATCGCCATCACCATCGCCATCAACCCTCCCCCTTCGCTCCAACATGGGCAGGCTGAGCCCGTCCCACTTTGACGACCTCTTCCTGTCCAAACTCAAGTCCGTCTGCCTTTACACGCTCCAAAAGCTCAACACCTCCGACGCCATCCAGGGTGCCTACGACCTCTGCGAGCAAAACTCCAGGAGGGACGCCGCCTTGGATCGCTTCCTACAACAGCCCGGAGCCACCATCGACACACGCCCTCCTACCGCGTCCTCCAGCACCCTCCCTCCCATCCCCACCGATCTCGAACCATGGGAGCACAGGATCTGGAGGAGGAGGAGAAGGAGGGAGGAGAGATCCCGAGCCAGGGCCGCCAACGATGAGAGCGCCCGAAACCTGAACGACCCATCCCGTTCCACCGCCACCACCAATTCGTTCTTGGTCGCGCCGCCACCCCGTCTCCTCGCCGCCGACGACTCTGGTGACAGTAGCGAGTCGGAAGAGGAAGCCAATCAGCCCTTGGCTCCCCCTCTCCCCCCCGCTCCCCCTCCGGTCTTCAAGAAGCCCGACTACACTTTCGAGCAGTTCGTCGACCACCTTGATCCCAACAGCAAGTTCCTCGCCAGGCTCTGCGAGATCCTAATCACCCAGACCGCGGCTGAGGCGCTGGTCAGGAAGAGGAAGGAGGAGCAGAATCACCCGAGGGTGGCTGGATGGAGGCGGTCCAGGAGCGGTGGAGGTGGCGTTGGTGGCGAACGGGCTGGTAGGGCCAGATCCTCCTCACCCAGGATGAACAGCAGCGACATCGAAGCCGAATGGAACAATCTCGCCAGGGGTGGAGCCGGGATGGCTACGGATCGAGCCAGGGGCAGGAACCGCCCCGAGCAAAACCTGAACCCGGAGATTCCTTCCAGCCCGGACGGCTACAGGGTCGTCAATCTCAGCCTTGAAGGTGGGCTGGAAGCCTGGCCCCCATCCTCGACTGCTGCGGCAGGGGTGACATCGACGAGCCTCCTGCTCAATCCTAGCCGCACGAGCGTCGTCGTTGGCAGCAGACTCCAAAGGGTCGGAGCCAACGGTCCGGCTCAAGCCGCCCCTCGGGCGAGGAGGAGAAGCTTCCGATCCCTGGCCATGCAGAGGAGATCAGAGCGGAGGGACTCGACCAGGCAGGCGGACGAGCTCTCGCTCAGCGGTGGCAGGAGGCTCATCTCGGCCAACGTCGGTACGGACGACGATGACGAGACCGAGAGGGGGCTGGGCTCGGACGATTTTTTCGGTGGGGATTTCAACTACTCGGCGGTCAGGGTGGACGAGAGGGGAAACCTCAACGACCAGCTGCTCGGCCGGGAGGGGTTGAACTCCGCCAACAATGCCGACTCTGGTGAGACAAGCAGGGCCAGAAGGATCAATCTCGACCTCACCTTAGGCAACTCGTCGGCGAGGGAAGTCGGTAGGTTCCCGGAGCTGGACTCGCTGGCCACCTTCGCTACGGGGAGCAACACGAGGCAGATCGGAGGGACCAGGACCCCGTCAGACAATGAAGGGAACGGAGGCGATCCATCCTGGTTGACCAGAGCGATCGGTGCCGAAGGCGACAGCAGCAGCGGGAGGAGGTTGGGGAGGAGCCTGAGATTCCTCTCGCGATTCTACGGACCTCAGTCGACGGAGAACATCCTGAGGCACGCCGACGAGACGCTTGCAAGGGTCAGGAGGGTGACGAGGAGGAACGACCCGTCGCTGAACGTTGCCGGCAGGGGGGTAAGAGCGAGGGCGCAACATGGGGTGGCGGGCCACCTATCCGACGAGGACGAGAATGGTGAACGAGCCGACACTCTCTCGCTTCTTCCCAGGGCAGTAGGACAGGACTACTTTGAGAGCCTAGGGACGCTGGAGAGGAGGGTTTCCGAACTCCACGACGACCTTGAAGCCACCGAATCCAGGAGGGTGCTTCGGAGGTCACAGAGGGGGATCGCCTCCACCGGGAGCAGGAGGTTGGCGATCGAGGGCTACGGCTCCATGACGACCCCGGAAGCCGAGGCTCTCCATCTTGCCTTCCTCAACTCTCTCAACGCCTTCAGAGCCAGCATCCAGCACCACTTTTTGGGAGCCTTTCTCAAGGCCTACGAGAGCGAGAACGATCTCTTGGTCGACGAAGAAGATGAAGGTGGCGGCGACGACCCGGACGGTGAGGCTTTCGGTGTCGACAACGACGACGGTCAAGCCTTGGGGGAAGGGGGCACGAATCCAAGCTCGGTCCACCCACCTTGGCCTTCGACCAATCTCTTGGACCAGCTCGGTGTGGGAGGGGGTCCGAGGAACGGAATCTCAACCACCCTCACCAACGCGACGCTGACAGAGTCACCCTTGATGAGCACAAACCTCAATCTTCCCTTACTACCGTCCTTGCAGCCTCTCAACCCGTTGGACCGAGGTTCGTCCTGGAGATTGTCGGCTCTCAGAGCCTCCCTGGCCAGGTCGAGGGTGAGGAGCCGGGCTCTGGACAGGCAGGTCAGGAACACACGGCTTTTGGAGGATGAGGATGGCGAGGAGGAAGGGGGTGAGGAGGAGTCGGAGGGTCCCATCGGTGGAGGCAGCAACGGACAACGAGCTCTGGGAGAGGCGCTCGAGCCTTCTGGCAGCGGTGCCGCGGTCCAAGGCGACAGCAGCTCCACGACATTCAACGGCCTCCTCCAAGTTGGGGCGACGGACGGCCCGCGTCAGAGCGATTCGGTAGACGTGCCGACCCTCGCAACAGCAGCGGCCGTAGCTCGAACAAACACCGATCTCGACGACCAAGGAGAAATGGGCGAGGGGAGGCTCGGCGAAACCACGCAAGGCAGCAGGAGGATGAACTCGCTCAGCAGGAGGAATGCGATAAGGGTTTCGCACACCCCCAACACCACCAGCCCTTCCTCAAACCGAGACTGGAGCTCGAACGATCGAGCCGGTCCCGCCTTGCCGGGGGGGCTTGGTCGGGACGTGTCGTCGTCCGGGTCTGAAGAGGTTTCGGTGCAGAGGAGGGAGGAATTCACGGAATTCACACTCGCCCACCGGAGAAGGGACGATAGCGGTGTTGGGAGGAGTGAGGATGTTGATGATGAGGAGGATGGGGGTGGCCTCGAGGAGAACGCTGGCTCTGGTGAGAGCGGCCTAGGGAGGACGAGGAGGAGGAGAGCCTCCCTTGGTAGCTTGAACGATATCGATAGGAGGAGGTAGTCTTGACCAAGTTGCCCTTGGGCGGGCTCAAATCACACAAACTCGCTCTCTCTCTCCGCCTTGCCTGCATTCGGGTCAGAATTCTCACCGCGTCGCGAGAACCCATCCACGGGGAAACGATGAACAAGATGAAAAAAAGATTTGGGGATAAGAAAGAGAAAGTTACGAAAGGATGCATGAATGACGGGGGGGGGGGGGGGTGTCACTAGGAAAGGAGAGAGAAAAAATGGAGGAAAAGCAAAAAACCCCAAGCTTCAAGCCGTGCCCCCCTTCCGAACCGACAGGATACCACCTTCCCCCTTTCCCCTTCTCCCTTTTGGTTCCAATCCCCCTCCCCCCCCCACTCCACCCTTTTCCTTCTCAGTGTCGTTCCTGTGCGTGCTGTACCATGCGTTGTTTTGCAGCCTGATGGAATCGAAAATTTCGGGAGCGGTGTCGGCGTGATCTGCTTGAAGGAGGGGTAAGGGTGAGCGAGAGGAGAGGAGGTCCGATGACGATGAGAGGGTGGAGCGAGGGAAACGGTCTGACAAGTTTCCGCGGGCGCGGGGCTAAAGAGTCACTTGGAAGGTGAGATCTCGGAGTGCGTGAATCCCTTCCCCCCTCCTTCTTTTGAATCCCCTTCCGATCCTACCATCTGGCTCACTGTCACCGAATCAAATCTTGACGAAAACCACCAACCCCATCCTTCGTGTCCGCACCCCCGCCGGGTAACTCTTGACGGTTCGGATTTTTTTCTTCCCCTTGCCATCTTTCCCTGACAAGGCTCCCCCGAATCGAGAGTCGCAGCGTCAGTCTGAAAGGAAGCATTTCCTTGTCAGTGGAAGCTCTCTTCTCCGCGACGTATTGTCAAGTCTCCTCTGCTCCCCCGAGAATCGCGGGGCTTCTCTTCGGGGGGTTTCGAGTGGTTGTTGAAACCCTTTCTTTCCTCCCGTCCGAATCCGTACGAGCAAGGTCCCTGGCCCATCTTTGATCTTGGACAGACTCCCAGTGCAACGATGGGAAGAGAATCTACTTGTCCTTCACCATGACGTGAGGAAGGATGTGAGAACATGCGTCCCTGCCCCACCGGCCGGCGTATATCCATTCGGATCCACACGTAAAACGCCTTGATAGCCCGTATCCAAAGGAAAAATAATCGCTCCCAGAGCCGATGGAACATGGTCTGAGCTGGAAAGAAGCGGTGTTGAGACTGACGAATCTCCTTGGCTCGAAATCCAGCCTGTAATGAACGAGGAATGGAGACCCTTATCTTCAAACCATTCAGATTGTAAGCGGCTTTGGCAAACTTCTCTCAGTCTTGCTGACGGGAGAGTGAGGAAGAGTCAAATTTGTAGGTAAGAAAATGAGAAAACTATAACCAACAGACAAGCGACATAAATGTATCAGATGATATCGGGATAAGATTCAATTAGACCACATATCAACTTGCATAACCAACAGACAAGCGACAAAAATGTATCAGATGATATCGGAATAAGATTCAATTAGACCACATATCAACTTGAATTCAAAAAAAAAAACTTTGGATTCTTCTCAAAATCACACAGGTGTGGGTCGAGTTTTTGCTTTTTCCAACTATAACAGACTTTGCTTTTGTATGATGAGCTTTATTCTGGCTAAAGTTTGAATTTGAGTCAAGCTCTGAATGATCATTCAAATGATGAGATTGGGAAAGGCAAGCATCATGAATCAATGCAAATTATGCTCAAGCTAATACATTTTTCAAAATCAGTGCATCTTTTGGAATCCTTACTTCATTCATTGATTTTCTCTGAAAGTGATCCTTCCTCTTTTTTCTTCTGCTTCTTCAGGCCTTCTTCTTAGATATGAAGTTGAAACAAAGGTGTGTGAAAAATTTCTTCACACGAGAAAGTTAAAAAAAATATGGGCCCAAAGTATATCTTACATGTCTGTTAGATGGGGTATAGAAATTCCAGTGAAATACATAAATTTTGACGAGAAGAATGAAAGGATGATGTCACGTAAGAATAAAGAATGAGAAAATTCAAAGGAAAATTCAAGCTAAAGGAATCAAATCAGGTGACCAAGTTTTTAGTGTTTTAGTATCAGCCATATTTAGTGTCCCTCAAACAAACTTAAGCTAAATTAACCTTTTGGACAGAATTGATAAAACTAAATAGTGTATTTTACTTTAAAAACATCACGCTTCTAAACATTCTCAGAAAGATTCCTAAACCTTATTGATTTATCATTTTTTAAGAAAGATATAAAAGATAGAGGTTTGATAGATAATTCTTTCTTCTCATCACTTTGACTTTCAAAATTTGTGAGATTTCTCTTCTTTTTCTCTCTATTTGACTGTTTCCTTTCCATTCTACCTTGGAGTTCAAATTTGATTAATCTATCCAAGAATTGCTTTCTAGTAAGTTTTATTTCCTAAGTGTCAATGAATCAATAGTTAAGTAAATCTCATCTGAGTAATGACTTGCACTTAAATTTGTTCAAATGTTTTGTCTTTTCTACTTTTTTAGAGGAAAAAAAAAAACAAAAAAAAAATTTCAAAAGGAAAGACAAAGAAGAGATAAATGAAGCCTTTTTCTTTCATATTTGTCATCTTCTATATGGTTCCATTTTTGCTCTCCTTTAGAGATTCTGGACTTATCATATCCATGGATTCTCCAAAAGAAACTGTGGATCCTGTTAATCAGCACGTAAATCAATGGATTCAGACTGCCGGAAGATCATTGAGTGGATCTTTTGAAGATATTCATCCTTTAGAAGACGGTTTTGAAATTGCTGCTCTATCTTTCAAAGGAGAAAAGACAATAGAACGTAGAGAATCATCTTCATTAGTACCAGGATTTAAAATAAAGAATCATGAAATGCATATATTGCGTTGTTTAGATCCAAGTCAAGTCTTCATGGGCAAAGACATGGGATACATAAAAATTCAACCCTTTGAGTTACAAGGAAAGGCTAAAGCAGTTGCAATTGACTATTCTACTTCTAATTATCTTTCTAGCTGGTTTTTATTCGATCAAGGAAGCAATGCAGATAAATTCATTCATTATGTGAAAGAACAAGGAGAAAAGGCAGGTGAAATGCCCTACCACTAAATTTGGTAAATTTAATTTTAAAGCTTATTTTTATCTAAAGCCCTTTCTGAGTTACACTAAAATAGGCTCTCACTAATTTGGGCTAAAAGCTTTCTTATCTCAGCTAAAATTATAAACAGAGCTATGTAAAATACTTGCTTAGGAAAGTGGAAAGAAAATATATCTAAAGTGCACATTACATCTCGTTAACCTTTTTGGTATTGTTTGTAAGCTTTAGTAAAATGCGGCAATCTTTTTTGAGGAAGGGGTGATCTAGTGACGACTGGCACAAGCGTCAAGTTACAGAGTATCTGGTTCTGAGTGTATCAGTATGAGATTGGGAGAGATCTGAAGAGTAGAGAAGGAGGGAAATGCTGCGGTAGCAATTCTGATGGGAGAATTCCATATTATTCCATGTTCTGACGGTGTTGAATCACTCTGTGATAGACCGGCAAACCAAAAGAATGGGATAGGTAAAAAATAAAAATCTGCGTGGACAGGGAATCGAACCCCGGGCAGGTCGAATGTTGCGAACACCCGACGCTGGAGAGCTGGTCGCCTGTGATGGCAACGACCTATGTTACCACTACACCACCCACGCATCACGTGATGAGAGCGAGCTGGCAGTCAGTATAATGTTTGGCAATTCACATTTCTTGTCACAAACCGATGTCAGCGTTTGGTCGATCTGCGGGGAAAGGCGAATAATTCGAACTCAGAGTCTGGAGGAGGAAACCCTGTTCGGAGAGAATACGGAGAGGTCGATCTCGGTGGTGCAGATCAAGGTCGTGTCTTTCAGAGCCTGTTGGTGGAAGAAGTACGCGGGGCCAGAGAGCGGTTAGCGTTCGAGGGAAAAGAGGTTGAGGGGTTGCCTGTGAGGGTTTCAAGGGAAATGAGATTGGGGAGGGGGAGAGGGGACTCACTCCCAACCTATAAACCCTGTTGATCCTCTGGTACTCTTCGTCGGCCGACATGTCGATGAAATGCTTTATGGAGGGGTAGTGGACAAAGCTGAGCTCGTCCCATCCAAGATGGGCTTGATGTTGGTCGGTTGAGGGTTGTTGTTGCTGTTGGGGGGGAACGACGACACCGACCAACTTTGCCTCTCCACCCCTCTTTCCTGCGACCTTGACAAACTCTCTACCGTACTTGTGGTAGCTCTCTTTGGCTTGCTGACCCGGGTTGAAGCTCATGAGGTTGAGCATACTGACGGGACCGTCGTATGGTGGACCCTTGGAGATCAAACCCTTCCCGAATCTCACCAGTCTTGGAGAGATTTGGAGCTTCTGGGTGGAATCGTTTGGGTTCGAAGAGACTCTGTCGTCCCCGAGCCACTCTCCTTTTCCCCATCGATCATCCTCCAGATCGACACCGGAGAAGAGAGGCTTCCCCTCTCTAGCCTCCTTCCTAAGGACTTCAGACCTAGAACGGTAACCTTGGAGGATCTTGGAAGGGATCCCCACCTTGAGCTGGTAAACCTTTTCCGAGAACCTCTCCACCTGGTTGCTGGCGACGAGCTCGGGCGAGAAGAGGAGGAAGAGATCCCATTCGGTCCCGTTCAAGACGGATCCATCCACCTTCTCTGCCCTGATGATGGGTTCGTTGACCTCCGAAGCGATCACCAACTGCTTGAAGATCCCCTCTTCGTTTCGGTATAGTTCTTCCAGGAATCTTCGGATCCTCTCCCCTTTCCTACTTCCCACTGCTACCTTTTCAGAGGAGAGCTTCACCAATTGGATGGTGCAGATTGGCATTTTGTTGGGGCCTTTTTCTGGGATCGTTGATCTGTGCTTTCCCAACTTTACCTTATATTCTTATTTTATCTTTGGTGTCAAGAGGAGGACGGGATGGTTGATGGGAAAGGGGAGAAAGAATTTGGGTGGCTGGCTCGGAAGTAGAGCTGGACACTGTGAAGGTGACCACATGATCCTCTCCATCGGGCTCCGCCACGATCTTGCCGCGATCCAGAAAACTCCACACATATGTTCCTCTCCAGCTTCACCACCTGGCCTCCACAATCACAATCATAATGTTCTGCACCCCACACGCCACAAACACTCTTTATTCACGAATCGATGTCGTGCCGATGAATAGATTCAAACGATGGGGACAAGCGATGTGTCGGAGGAGGGGTTGCCATTCTTCGTAACTATTCATACATCTTCACAAACAAGCGCTATTCAGCCGGAGAGACGGAATCGCACAGCAAATGCGGTCTGAGGGGGGATATCAAAATGGGAAAGGAAACCAATAGAACCAGAAACAACCAGAACACCCAACTGGCGGAGAGACGCAACATGACAAGACGCGTTTGGGGGGAGGGGAAGGAAGCAAGGGAGCTGAATACACAGGACTGGCTTGGTAAGACTTGGTCCCCTCACTTGGTCATGCCAAGCTCCTTGGCCTTGATGTAGAGCGCGAGCTTCTTAGACATGTACCTGCAGAGCGCGAGATTGCCTCCCATGTAGTAGAGTCCAGGGTGACCGCTGTTCCTCCAGATGGTCTTGAGCTCTCCTTCCTCGTCGAGGCCCCAGACATCGTTGGTCTTGGACGCCTCCTTTCCAAGGATCTTTTCGGCTGTCGTCTTCATGTTCTTGTAACCGGTGGCGAGGACGACAATGTCAGCCTTGATCTCCTGGCCGTCAGCGAAGACGATACCATCTTCGGTGAAGTGACTGCTCATACGGAGCACGAGAGAGACGACAGAGGCGGTGGATGATCAGTATCCCGTGGGCACATCGGTAGAGGGTTGGCAAGCAGTCGGTGGAACACTCACGAGATCTCCTGTCCTTGCTTCATCTTGATCTTGCCATCAGCGATGAGCTTGGAGGCTCCGACGTCAAGGTAGTAACCACCACCTCGTGAGAAGTACTTCATCAAGAAGCCAGAGTCATCGGGTCCAAAGTCGAGCTTGAACCCTGCCTTCTGGAGCCCATCCAGTGTCTCCTTGTCGTACTCGGCGATCTTGGCCGTTACGTCCTTGTGCATCTTCTTGTGGAGGAAGTTGGGGATCGAGTGGAAGATGAGGTCGGCATCCTCAACAGGTGGGCCACCCTCGCAGTAGAGGTCCTTGAAGAGGATGTTGATGACCGAGTCGGACGACATGACGTAGGTGCTGCTCCTCTGGACCATGGTGACGTCGGCACCTTGCTCAACAAAGTCTTGAGCGATGTCGTGACCCGAGTTGCAACATCCGACAACGATCGCCTTCTTGTTTGTAAAGTCGGCGCCGGTGGTGTGCTGGCTGGAGTGGCAAATCTTGCCCTTGAACTTCTCCTGCCCTTTGAAGGTTGGGATGTTGGCTTCTCCGGAGTGACCGGTTGCCAAGATGAGATGCTTTGGCGTCAAGGTTCTCTGGGTGCCGTCACCCCTGGTCACCTTCAAGGTCCACTTTCCGCTCGCCTCGTCGTACTCCGAACTCTCGAGCTTGGTCGATGTCCAGACGTTGAGTTCCATGGCGGTCACATAGGCCTCAAACCAGTCTCCCAGCTTGTCCTTTGGTGTGAAGACTGGCCAGTGGTCTGGGAACTTCATGTACGGAAGGTGATCGTACCAGACTGGGTCGTGAAGGACCAGGAAGTCGTACCTCTTCCTCCAGTTGTCACCAATCCTGTCATTCCTCTCGATGATCAGTGCGTCTATTTCGAGCTGACCTAGCTGAGCAGCTGCGGTCAAACCGGCCTGTCCGCCGCCGATGATGACGACCTGAGGTTGCCTTCCGTTCTCGTAGTTGACCTGCTCCTTCCTGTTGGTCTTCCAGCTCTTCCTTCCGACGTTGTTGCCATGGTCGACGCCTGGCTTCCTGTTGGCTCCGTGCTTCATCTCGTATCCCTTGAGCTCCTCAATGCCAGTGAAGAACGTGTATGCTTTCCACTGACCGTCGGTGGGGTCCTGCTGGATTCTCAGGCAACCCCTTCCCCTGTTGGTGGCGGTCTCAAAGTTGAAGAAGGAGACGAGCCAAGTGACGCCGGGGAAAGGGTTCATGATGGCGACGCTGGGCTCCTCGATGGTGATGTTGCGAATGACCTTGTTGGGACTGAGTCTCTCGTTGTTGTTCTCCTCGAGCCAGTTCTGAATCTTCTGACTACCTTGAATGGTCCTGAACTCCCATTCGAGCGTCATGAGGTCCCTCCAGTACCCATCCTGACTAAAGTGACTGGCAACGTGGGGAGCGGAACCTGCGTCGAGTGCTGACTGAAGTGAGGCGACATAACGACGGATGATCTGGAGAGCAGCTTCCTTTGGGTCATCGATTGCTGCAGCTTGGGTTGGAGCCGCTGATCGCAGATCGTGGGCTGGGGTTGGTGCAGCTGCTACAGAGGCTGGGGCCATTGTGAAGAAGATTCAGTGTCTTTGCTTGTGAGGTCTCTGGGATGCGACGATTTTTGCCTGTTCTGTTCCTTCTTGTATGCTGTGGGGTATAGATTCCCGAGAATCGTTCAGCAGTATAGCTCTCGCGGTGTGAGAAAGTGCTGTGCAAAGGTCGGTGGGGGGGGGGCGATGTTGCTTAGCAGAGGGGAGGGAGAATCTGGTATGTTGGGTGGTGCGGAGAAGGAGGACGATGATAGAGTGCTTTTTTATATCTTCAATGTGAACGTAGTCTGAATGTGGATCTTCGAGCTCCAACTCCACTAAGAACAAGAGAGAGGAGATGGAATGAAAGAATGAAAAGGGGAAAGAGGACGCAACGCCACAGCACTCTTCTCTCAAAGCCTCCGACCTCCGCCTGCCTTGCTCCCTCTCTCTACCTTCTCCCCCTGCTATGCTCTTTCGATTCGGGCAAGGTGAGCGTATGCGAGGTTGGAGCTCTGCCGCTAGAAGGAGGGTTTTTACCCGTCTCCTTCTCTGTCCGAGACAGATGTGGAAGGGTCAGACCAGACAGATCCAGAGATGAAGGAAAAGGAGACGATCCAAAAATAAAAGCATGCTGCCCGGCCAGAAGGTCAGAGCATGTTCAAGGTTCGAGATGAGGTGCTGCTAAGCAAGCGAAAGAGTGGACGGAGCGAGTGGGTAGCGTATGTGGAAGGAAGGATTCGTAAATACAGTAGGCATGCGAGATTGGGATAACTGTGATTAGATTCGGCTCCTAACCGGCTTGCTGTCTCGATGGGTGAGGTAGGCGGGAAAGGGGGTGGCCGTTGTTGGACAGCACCGGGGTGTGGGTGTGAGTATTCCCTGCTTGAAGCCATCGTGGACAACTACCAAGAATCATCAGGATTTGGTGGTCATGCCCCCTGCGGAGGTGGTTGAAGTACCTCGTGACATGTCGGTGGTGAGAAAGTTGGCGGAGGACTCGGAACTTCGCTTCCACTCCGCCACCCCACAAGACCACTGCCCCCTGACCCTCTTCCTCCTCGGATCTAATCACTTTGGCAACCTTCGCAGGTGTGAGCCTTGTAACCGAATCCAATTAAACAAGGGGTGGAGAGGGAAGTAGAGGGTAACATAGAGTTGTAAAAAAAGGAAAAAAAAGTTAGTGTGCAGCATGAAAGTGCATAAATGAAAATAAGAAGACTGTGAGAATGCGGGGTAATCCTTGGTGGCGTCCGGTGGAGGTGGTCATCGTCCAAGAGGGTGGGTCGGAAGCGATCCTTGTTAGGAGCTGACTTCGGGCACCCAAGAAGCAGTCACGGCGGAAAGAGACAATATTGGAACGGGAATCGGCCTTTGGATGGACCTCAACAACAGGCAGAAGGAGAGAGGGAGGAGAGGGATACCTGAGCCCCACCGTAGATAGAGCTCTCTTTGTTTGTTTTCACACCAACCGAGCCGTACCCCGGGCGACAGATAGAATGGTCGCAGCAGCGTCGTCTCTCTTGTCCTCATTCCCTAACTCATCGACAGTACCGCCTATCGAGGAAAGTAGGAGAACCAGAGGAGACAACCAAGATGGTCAATCTAGGGATTCGATGAAATGGACAGTCCGGTCAGTCACGGTGGAAGGGGAGAAAGGGGCCAGACTCTGTTGGGATCTGATTGCTTTGGGGGGTAGAACGGTCGCCAAGGCCATTGGCCGCCACCCATTTTTTTTTTTTAGCATTGCCCGACAAACCCCAAAGCCAGAGATGAGCTGCCAAAGACGGTGATCGGAACGAGGGTGAAGAGAGAAGAGAGTTGGGTACAAGTATGCAGTTTCGTGTATCTGCGCAAGGAGGGAAGGATGGGGGAGGGAAAGGTGAAGAGAACGGGTACGGTGGGGAGCACGCAGGGTTCAAGCAAGAAAGAAAGAAAGAACCAAAGAATGTAAAAGTAAGAGTGGTAAGGAGGAAAGCATACGCCGTCGCAGATGCGATCCCGCCCTTTCTCTCCGTCTCGCTGGACCCTTGATCCGCCTGGCTGGCTGCACCCCACTCTGCGATTTTAGCTGCAAAGGCCTCTTCGGAAGCAGAACTCCACCTGTCGACCCTCAAAACCCGTTCTTTTTTTCTCTCTTTTTTTTTTCCCTTTGGACTCGCCCCACACCTGCGACATGCGGGTGGGAAAGCCCAAAGTTGCGGGGCAAACCCTTCGCAATCAGACGCTGGTCATGCTCGGCCACCTCCTGTAACAGCGGGACTGTTCAGACTGGAATCTAGAAATGGCCATCCTGTCCCTGTGATCTAGCTTACCGTAATCAAGAATTTGTTGCCAAACTCATGTGTTCGATTGCGATTGGAGGCTGGACATCTTTCTGACTGATTGATTCTCCAAATCGATACCATAAGGTCTCGGGGTGGTCTGGGGAGGGAGGTGGCAAAAGTGAGGGGCTGATATTGAGGTTCGTTCCAGTGGAGACATGGACATGGCGGTGGAGGTTTGGGTCATGTGTTCACCTCGCGGCAACGGACCGCACCTTCCCAAGGTCACGTGATAAGGAACCACGGTCGCCGTGGAAAGTCGCTTTGCACGAGCACAAGACCCACGCACAGCTTACTGCAAGTTTGAGCTTACAAGTGGGGTTCCAAGCCATGAACCAAGCCTCTGGCTCGATTCCGTCCGAGTCTGATCGGTCTCAACCACCTTTGAAGCATCAGGTTGGAAGGCAAACACACTGATGGATACAGCAATGGACAACGGAGACATTGGGGAGACGGTGGAGGAGTCCTTTTAGACTCAGACTCCCAAAGCGAGAAAGAATAATCGAAGCCCGCTTGGACTCCTTTGTCTTGTACCCTCTCGATCTCACGGTGCGCTGCACTGCTCCACCCAAGGTTTAGCCTGAGAGCTGAGACCAAGGAGCTTGACTGGGTTTCCAACGTGGGCTGGCGGCCGTTCTCGCCTCGGGGAGGAAGGGGACTGATCTGCTTGTTCCTTCTTCTTCACTCAAGCTCAACCACCCCACCTTGTCGAAGTGCGGCCGGTCCGCTTAAAAACCTCCACTACGACCCTCTCAGATCTGCACTTTTTCCCTTCTTTTAACGTTCATGTTGTATAAGAATTCATATTCTTAATCATTCGAGTCGAAAGGCTACCAACCAGCTCGTTTGGGGGGAGAGAGAGTTTGTATTCCTTTTCAAATCCGCTCTCCCTTCGATTCGCCGACGTGTTGTAGGTTGGAGGTCAAGCTGATCTAAGTCACGTCTTAAATCTTGTTCACTTTCGTCTCACACACACATTCGACTTTTTCAATATTTCCCTCGAACCAGGGCGCAGGTACATGGTTTCTTCAACCTCCAACCTCAAGCCTGGTCAACCATCCCTCCCCATTCGCAAATCGACTCGGTCCACATAAAGAGTCGTCTCGAAAAGGAAGCGCCACGGGAGACTCAGATTCCAAAAAGCTTTCACGTCCGTTAAAGTGGGGAGGAAAGAGAAATCCATCTCCAATCCGGGAATCCACGGTGATCTCGGCTGTTGCACACAGAGGTGGTGGCGAAGAAACAGAGATTCGTTCAAACTTTCAAGCTGCGGATACGGACACTGAGTGAACAAAGGAAAGATCATTGACTTTCTTTGACTTCGAATCAGGGTTGCTTCGACAGGTTAGAGCTTGGTTCACCGTGTCTGTCAGACGGTACGAGTCTGGGTGTGGCAAGGGTCTAGTCGGCTCGCGAAGAGGAGCAAAATTTCTGACGTCGCCCCCTTCCTCCCCCTTTTCCCAACCCTATCTCACCTTCTCCTCTTGCTTCGATGCCATCTACGCAGGTTCGCCGTTCGAGGTCTGAGAGTGAGATAGAGAGAAGAAAGGAAAGAAAATGTCTGTAACGCTGCATACATCCCTTGGCGACCTCAAGGTGAGCATGGCCTTTCTCCCATTTCTGACTGTCTCCACCTTCCTCATCAAAGCAAAGAGAAATCCTTTTGCCCATTCATCTCCCACCTTATCATCGAAACAAAGAGTTCAGCCGCGACAGTCGGCGGGTGTCCCAAATTCCATCCAACTCCCAGTGGGCTGAATGAATGCGGGGCAAACCCCTCATCTTCCCCTGCCCCGAGTTTTCCCCTGACGCCCCTCCTCTCCTCAGTGCGGAAAAAAGGTCGCCTCTCGACAAAAGGGGGGAAGGGGGGGGGGTCATTCATATCCCGCTTTACAACCATCCGAAGCCTGTCCCCACGTCTGTCGCCGATCAGGACCGCTTCTATCCGTCCCTCCTAGCGCTGTATGAGTTCCAGAAAATGCTGACCTTGCTCGCACTACCGAAATATCTGTCCGCCTTTGCTCCACTCCGCGAAACCCCGTTCATCGAATCACGGATGATAAGATCGAGGTCTTCTGCGAAGCTGTTCCCAAGGCGGCCGAGAACTTTCTGGCAAACTGCGCCGCGGGGACCTACGACAATGTGAAGTGGCATAGGAATATCAAAGGTAAATTGCTCTCTCTCCTCTCTGCCCCAAACCTTTGCGAGGATTTCGCTGGTCGTCCGGGACACGTGGTCCCCCGACGTCTGATGATCCTACTTGGACGGTCTCTAGCCCAAAGTTCAAGACGGCATTCACGGCCTCTGCAGCAGATGGCATAGCCCGATGGGTCGCTTTCGGGACGCTGCTGAAATGACATTCTTCTCTCGCTTTTCCTTTGGTATTGGCCCACCGCTTGGGCCCTTCCAGGTTTTATGATCCAGGTGAGTTTCAAAGCGCCTCTTCCTGCAATAACTCGATTTGCATTGACTGAATGATACGATGCACCTCTCCACACACAAACGCACGCAATCTTTCTCTCTCGCCGTCTCTCTCTCTCGCCCTCTCTCGCCGCCTCCTCCCGATTCCATAGACTGGAGATCCTACAGGCACAGGGAAAGGAGGGCAGTCGATCTGGGGAAAACCGTTTTCGGACGAGATCAGATCGACGCTGAAGGTGCGTGAGGGACGGAGAGTCTGATGTCCTTCATCGACGAATGAAGCCAAAAAAAAAAAAAAAAAAAAAAAAAAGGCGACTCACCCTCATACTCTCTCCATTTCTCCCTTTCATTTCCTTACTCAAATGAATCATCGCGGAACCTGCAGTTCAATGCAAGAGGGATCGTTGCTATGGCCAACAGTGGACCGAACACGAACAAGAGTCAGGTAGGTCTTCTTCGAGCCTCGAATGGAGTCAATACGAGGGTGCGATAAGAAGGAAATTAAATGGAGTATTCTCAGGAGCTGCCGTCCTCTGAAAACCGATTCGACTGACTCGATTTGGGGGGGGATGGGGGGACGGGGGATGTCTCTGAGTACGGGGAAGGTTTCTGTTCACTCGTTCTGATTCCCATTTTTCTTTCCCGCACAGTTCTTCATCACGTACGCAAAGCAGCCCCACTTGGATGGCAAGTACACCATCTTCGGCAAGGTGATCGACGGGGCCGAGGACGGGGGGGCGCTGGACGCCATGGAAAAAGTGCCGGTGGACGAGAAGAACCGGCCGATCCACGAGATCAGGCTGAACAGCGTCACCATTCACGCCAACCCTATCGCGGCGAAGGCTGCCAATCGATGAGGCGGAAGACACTCGAGGTCTAGGTCGCTTTAAACCCACGCCATCACCACCGTGGAGGTCCACCGATCACTTGGGAGGACCCTGAGGCTAATAGCGAGGCGTCGATTCGGTGTGTGGATGGGGTGGGAGGAAACGAATTCGCTCTGACGAAAATCAAAGAGCCCTAGAAATGCACCGGCAGCCAGGAGCCCGTCGGGACGGGGTGCAGGCTCCTACCCTTTTCCCCTCGACCTGTCCGGGCCTGAGATATCTCCTGCAGACTGTGCACCACGCCCTCCCACTCGCTGTACGCGCTGGATGATGCGACCGCTTCCTGGGTCGGTGGAATGAGATCGGGTGAGGAGTGTGCACAAATCGAGCTTGCGAGGCAACCGGGGCAGGAACCGTTTACGCTTCAGAGAGATGTCCATCAACTTCATCGTCATCATCCTCGCCCGTCCTCTGGTTCATGATCCTTTCGCCTTCGTCTCGTCTACGCCTTCCTCTTTTCACTATCTTTTTTTTCATCACTTCCGACTCCCAACGCATGTGAGCGAGACTGTGAGTGTGAGTTGTTGGATCCCATTCACTTGTGAGTGTTAGTGTGAGTGGGAGGATTGGTGATTCTTTTGATTTTGATTCTTACAGTATCACTCTCCACTTTCACTTTAGCCCCACGCGCGCTCCACCGCCGTTGGACAAAGTTTTAGCGAGGATGTTTTGGGGGGGGGGGGGGGGGGGGGGTGGGGGGGGGGGGGGGAGAAAGGAGAAAGGTCAAACTGGGGGGGGGGGGGGATGAAGGTCTGTGGCGCGCGCTAGAAACGTGGAAAAGGGACACGATGGTCGAATTTCGAAGGTGATCGGCGATGGGGTTCCGTTTCTCTTGGCGTCTTGCCCACCAACCGGCCGGACTTCAAAAACGCTTCACTGGAGGTTGGAGCAGGCAGAGATGGCTTTCATGATGGATGTCAACCTTTTGAGGTGAGATGGAGGTAGGATGTCCATCCAGTCCAGTCATGGTCAGAGTGAGTGGGTATGCATGGGTGAACATGCAGTCGCAAGCAAGCACTGACCAGTCGAGGGAGGAGAAGCAGTCGGGGGGGGCACAGTCCTCCTGGGCGGGTCCGAGTAGGTGTGACTAGACTCACGAGTTCAGGACCAGTGAGTGTGAGTGAGTGATCTACCGCATACGTGGATGGGGAGCCCTCACTGATAGTGACTTTTGATTTCGTTGTACGGTAATCGCGTTGTTTGTTGTCATCGATTACAATTCATCACGGTTGGAGTTGGGAGTTGGAGATATCGCTCAGATCCTCAACCCAAGCCGGCCGCTGCGTCTCTCTCCCTCAGTCGAGGCCGACTCGACTCGCACTCGGACCCCACCACCACCGCCACCACCACCGCCACCATCACCACCATCACCACCACCACCTCCTCCTCCCTCCTCCTCCTCCTCCCTTTTCCCCACTCGATCCGACGCCGGTGAACCCATTCATCCCCTCCCCCACCTCACCCAATCCCAAGACGGTCATCCTGCCTGTTTGCCTCCCTCCCTCCCTCCCTCCCTCCATCCATCCTCACTGGCATCTGATCGAGTACCTCCCCCCATCGAAACCGTAGCATTTCGCTTCCCACCGCACGCACACCTGCCAAAGGTGGCATCGAGGAACGAAAGTCGAACCAACCATACCCAATTCTGGTTAACAAACTGAAAGGCAAGAGTGTTCCAACCTCGCAGCATACATCCCAGCGACTCTTTCCCCCAGCGGTATCCCTCGAACGGCCAACAGTCATGCCCTCGCCCATCTCGCGCAGGCAGTCTTCCCAGTCCCTCCTGGCTTCGTCAAATCGATCAAACAGGCAGGCAGAGCTAGACGCCGCCTTTGCCGACAACCACCACGACCACGACCTCAACTCGTTACCCGGCTACGCAGAGCTGGCCACCGGTGCTGGCAACCCTCGTTCCGCTCGATCCGGTCAGGTCAACATCCCCATCCAACCCAACGAAGTCTTCTTTGATGCAGGTGACATCTTGGGAGAGGACGATGAAACCCAAGACTCCGGACCAAGCTCGTCCCACCTCAGAGATCCGCTCGGCGCCAACAAACCACCGGCCACTTCGCAACCTTCGTCCTCCCTCAGACCTCAACCCTCCTCCTCTTCCTCCTCCTTCATCCCTCCTCGGACGTTTCCGAAGCCGTCGACGGGATCCGCATACGACTTCGAACGGCCATCCTACTTGCCGCTCCCCCCTAGAAGGCCCGCTTCAGATGTTCATTCCTCATCTCAACAACGACAAACCACACCCAGGGCCCCATCTGGTGGCTCCTCGGCTCAGGAGGACGTTCACGACGAAGACGCGGGTGACCTCGAGCTTGGTTTTGCTGACAACGATTCGGCATCTGGGGCTGGTGGATCAGGTAGTGGTGGCAGAGTTGTGGGAGGGGAAGCCACAGCAAGCACGAGCAGGCTGGACAGAGCCAGGCTGGCACTGGGAAGGTTTGGTAGGTTTGTAGGAATGGGCATCCCCGGTGCCACGTACGCCTCCCTCTCCCAGGAGGACGGCAGCCGCTCCTCCCATGGTGGCCAAGGCAGAAGGCGACCAAGGGTGGTTGGCGGTGGCGTTGGTCAGGACGGCGTCTTCGCCAACCTGAACGCCAAACCGGAGAGGAGGAGAAGAACGGGGGCCGCCGACGGCGACCCTGACCGAGGTGACGACGATGATCTTGCCGAAGAAGCCCTGCCTCCCACTTACGAGGTCGCGGCGGCAGATGCGACCCCTCCGTACTGGGAGACCACCATCCTAGGTACCCCTGGTCTACATCCTCTGATCGGAGGGATGGGATGGACCCCTGGCTCGGCCCACGTAGGCGCCCTAGAGGACCTCATAGTCGAAGGCCTGCCTGTCGGAAACTTTTTCGGATTCGCATGGAACCTTCTGGTCTCGATGACCTTCCAGTTCGTCGGCTTCCTCCTCACCTATCTCCTACACACCACCCACGCTGCAAAATGTGGCTCCAGGGCCGGACTGGGGATCACCATGATCCAGTACGGCTTCTACCTACGCACTCGGGCCAGTCAGATAGCAGAGGGAAAACTTGACGAGGATGATGGAGGCATGGCCAGCGGTGCGTCCAACTGGTTTGGCGAACCCATCGACTTTGGCCCTACCCAAACGCTCGATTCAAGCCAAGGAGGAGCCCGGAGAAGGTCGGACGGCAGTCTGGCGGACGCCTTCGCCGCCCAAGGCGATGCCCCCGTTGACAACGCGAACCTTCAGCAGTCAATGTCGGCGTCAACCGAGTGGTTGTCGTATGTCCTCATGGTCGTCGGCTGGTTCCTGCTCCTCTCCTCTCTCCTGAGCTACTGGAGGATTCACCGATGGGGCCAATCGCTTGTCAACGCTGCCAGGAGGGACCAGGAGAACAGCAGGACTGCGGGTGAGAGCGGGAACGGCGAGGGCGAGGGAGATGGCGAGGGGAATCAAGCGCCACCCATCGGTTTCGTCCATAGACTCAGGGCCGCGCTTTCCAGCGGCAACAACAATGGGAGGGAGGGACATTCGGCCGAAGACTGGATCATCTTCCCCGGAATCGGGCACAGGTTGGGCAACACACCCGGATCCGGCGAGGGGAACGGTAGAAATGGGAGGGAGAGCAGCCTAAGGGATCTCGAAGACGAGGACGGCCTCCACACTGCAGATGCCAGGCTCAACCCTGACGAAAGGAGGCTTCTAGAGGACATGCGGAACGTAGGTCGCCTCGCGTTGTAGAAAGTTTGGGATTCCGTCGCATGATTGATCTCGTCTCTCTCCCTTGCCTCTTCTCTTTCCCCGACTGCTCCTCTTCCCTTTCCCTTTCTCTCGCTCATTCAGCTCACATCTACACAACCCCCCCACTTACGCACGGCCTGAGTCCGATCCCGGGATATCACGTCCTGGTTTCTCTGACGGACCGTAAACTTTACCTTTTGTAACCGCACATATACCTGTCATTACTCTCTCTCTGCTTTACCACACTGACTCATCTAGCCCTTGTTTGGTCACATAGAAGCGTGGGACGAGACTTGGTTTGACATCCGATTTCCCATCGCAGACTGGCCTCGAATCTGTGTTAAGCGATTGTCCTTGGGTATTACGGCGAGACTCGATCAACGTGAGTCTTTGATGTGGTTCCCTTCCTATCCCTTTTTCATCCATTTTTGATTTTGTTAATGATTTTTTCGTCCACTCAAAGCTTCGACTTGGACGTCTTACTCTGTCGATCCTCCCCCTCGACCTCTTGCGACTGATCCAAACCTGTTGAGGCAGGGTGAGGGGGAGGGGCCAATCGGAAGTTTGAATCCTCGTCGACGGGCTGCTGGAGATTGTCACCCATGACGGAGGAGGAGGCTTGGCCCGTGGCATGTTGGAGAAGGAAGGACATCCTTGGCTTGACCCTGAACCTTTGGATCCTAAGGGGGCTGTTGAAGGCGAGCTCGATCAGCCTGGCCTGGCTAGGTTGTCCGGGTGCCTCGAGGACGAAAGTAGGAGCTTGGCCGTAGGCCAGGCTCGAGGCGTGGATCAGAATGTCGCTTTTTTGGTTGGTTGGGTGGGAGGGGGTGTCAGGGGTGGGTTCGGGAAGATCGTCAACATCTGGGGAGTTTGGGGGGGTAAGGGGAGTTTCGAGGGAACTGACCTGGTCAAACCCCTGATGGGATTCCTCTCGTCGTAGAAAGTGTGCCTCCGGATTCTGGATCCACCGAGCCAGAGAATGTCCCTGCAACTGTGCCAATCGGAAGGATGCATCACCTCGCTCATCTGAGCTTTCAGCTTCTCCAAGCTCGGATCCGAGGTCAACCTGAGAGAGGATCTCATCTCCTGTGGAGGGTGGTGGTGGAGGAAGGAGGAGAAGGGTAACGAGAAGAGAGAGTCGACCTCCCTCGGGTTGAGGTGGGGTTGAACTTGCTTGTCCGTGAGGAGGACGACGAAAGGCGTTACCACCAGCTCGTTAGCTGAGAGGAAGGGTTGAAGTTCGCACAGCTTGATCGTCCTCTGGTAGTCTATGGGAAGGCCAGTCTCCTCGTACGCCTCCCTCCTGGCTGTGAACTCGAGGTCACGATCCGTAGGCTCAAACCTCCCACCCGGTATGGCCGTGTCTCCACCATGACTGCGGAGATGGGAGGACCTCTTGGAGAGGATGACGTAAAGCTCGCCGTTCCTACCAACGAACAGACCCAGAAGAACGGCCGCTCGGCGGTAGGCTGGCACCTTTGAAGGGCAGGGTTCACTACCAGGTTCGGGGACGTGGTTGTAGAGGTTCTCCAAAGCCAGGACCGACCTTTCCGAGATGTATCCTAGAGAATCTCTCTCGAACGGTAGCGGCTTTCTCTTCCCCCCGCTGGCACTCCCCTTTGGAGCGACCTTGTTTCCCATCCTCCTTTTCCTTCTTCCTCTTCAGAATCCCCACCTCCCACGACTTTTTTTCCTTTCGGCTTTTCTTTCCTCCCTTCCCTTGGTTCGTTAGTTCGATATCCTTCGCTCAACCGCCTCGCGTCCTTACACAGGGCTACCTGCCAGCGAAGAGGGTCTTCCCAACTTGTTTTCTTTTTTCTTTTTCTTTTCTTTCTTTCCCCCCCCCTACAACCCTGAACGATCGCCTTCCTTGCTTCCTTTCCCTTTCGGAGGATCCTGGTTCTGACTGTTGATATGGCCTGATATGGTTGGTGTGGCGAGGCTAAGGGTCGAGGAGAAGGAGAGATGGATGAGGGTGGTAGGAAATTGGGGATGGGTTGTAGAAGAAGAGTTGCCGGTCGGTCTCATGTTGGAGGGAAAGGTCATTTACGCGGGCGGGCGAAATGGGAAGCCGGATGGGGTTTTTACGCCCGGTTCGCTTATGCACAGGCCCATCACCATCAACCATCACCCATCTAATCTCCTTCCCACCTCTCTCATCCTCCATCAGAACGTCACCTGCAACCACCTCCCCTCATCCATCCCCCCAAAACCTGAATCGCTCGTTCGATCCACCTCGGAAGGAATGTCCTCCAGCGATCCTTCCTTCTCCGCTCCTGGCATGGCCTCCCAGCAGCAGCAGCAGGCGAGTCCAAACACGATCTCTTCTCACCTGACCAACGCCTTCCCTTCCACCTCCAACCTGTCAAGGCAAGACCTTGAATCTCTGCTGGCCACCTCGAACGATCCTGAGCAGAGGAGGAAGGATGAAGCCTACTTTGAAGCTTTCTTCCACTGTATGCCTCAGGTCAGGCATCTCTACCAGCAGCACGAGGCGCTACTGAAGGAGAACGAACGGAAGGCCGGTGAGTTTGTGGCCGGGCAAATCCTCCATGTCTTTCCAACCCTCCCCCTCTAGTCACCTTGGCCTCTCGTTGCCCATCTCTCGAGGAGAACACTAATGAATCGATCGAATACGATCAAATGGGAACCCTTCCTTCCCCTCCGAGGCAGCGCAAAACATGAGCCTTCAACCGCCTCTCGAGGCTCTGAGGAGGGAGACGCAAGAACTATTCGACAGAGCCAAGGCCTTGGACGAGGAGTGGCCCAAAGTTCAATCCCAGATGAACGAGATCTACAAGGTGAGATTCCTCCGCAGGAACTGAACCCGTGACCCTCGAACATTTGATGACTGAGCCAGAATGAATGGGGACCTCTTCTAACCCTTTGCCCCCACCTTGCGCCGCGCTCGACAGAGGTTCTCGCCATCGGCTCTGCATTTCGCGCTCTCCCAGGCTGCCTCGAGGTTGAACGAGTCGTCGGAGAACATGGCCAACGCCTACGTTCAAGGTTTGCCTTACCCCACTTCGGATCATCCGGACCGTCCGATCGGGGCACCGACAGATCCAGCCGAGGAGGTTCTCTCGGTGAGTCATTGCTGTCCACCTCTCAAAGAGACCAACTACTCTACCGTAGGTAGAAAGAGGGAAAATTGCGCTCCCAACCCACCAACTAAAACCAACTTTTCTTGGCCTTCTTTCGCGGCGCACACAGGACATGGCTTTTGTTAGGAGGTACAAGGCTCAGAGGACGCTTTACCACAAGAGGAAGATGGTAGCCGAGAGGTGGTCCCGGGGCGAAGTTCACTGGACCGATTGATGAATGGGAGGAAAGGGAAGAATTGGATCTCGGAGTCACGGGGCTCGGGGCTTTCTATGCCACATCCTTTCCACTCATCCGCTCTCGTCTTTTCCAGCGGAGGGGGCGCGAGGAGAAGGCAATCAGTCCTTGGAGAGAACCACGTCGTCCCCTGAAGCGAAGGGCGTAGCACAGCATGTATTTTTAAATCGAAGGGTTGGGGTGATTTCACGAGCTGGTTTTCGTTTGTTTCTTCCTCTCCCCCCGCCAACTCGTCACCATCCTCTACCAATCTCGCAGAACTTTCAACGAGACTCGAAAGGACGGGATACACCTGCTCCGAGACCTTCGGGAAGAAGGGAAAGGATTGTCTCCCAAAGGAAATCGAAGGAAGGGAGGCGGTGAGGGGGAGGGAAGTGGAACCAATCCTTGGAAACGAGTGGACGAAAGGGATGGGACCAAGGGTCAAGAGGATCAGCTTGGTAGCGACGGTAGCGGTGGTGGTTGGAGTGCTCGTCATGGTCTCGGTGGATGACGGGATCTTCCTGCGATCATTCTGCTCTACGGGGCCGAGCTCGGGATCCTTGCAAGAACTCATGGCTGGGGGCCGTGAAGGAACCACCGACAGGGACATTACGAAATCCGAGCACAGTTGGGATACGGTCTGGAAAAGGCGCCATCACACTTGGAGGAGTGGTTGGGCTCGGAAGGCTTCCGTGGGTGGTGGATTGGGGAGGTCAAGGGGGAGGCGGGGGCGATGCGAGGAAGGGAGGAGGGGGAGGGATGGGACGAGGTGAAGTTGGAGGACAGGTACCTTTACCGGGAGACTCTACCACCGGACAAGAAGTCCCTCGGAGGTCGGCGAAGAAAGGCTTTCAGTGGATGCTGCCAGGTGGGAGGAGGATTGGAGGAGGAGGGGAATAGTACCGGCATCTGCGCCCCTCCTTGGTTGGTGGGGGGTTGGTGGTGGGATCCTGGGAAGGTTTGCCACGCGGATCCTGGCTGGTGGTGGGAAGGATTGAAAAGAGGTGGAAAGGGGGAGGAGGTGGAAGAAGAGGAAGAGAGGGAGCTTTCCAGGATGAGGGAGGCTTTCGAAGGTTTGGACAGAGAGTCCAAGTTGGACTACCTGAGCTTCGTAAAGAGGAACCTTTCCGGGCTCATCCCTCAGAGTTCCGACGAGGGTGGTGGGGGGGAGGTGGAGAGCAAATTCGACTTCAAGTTGGACGGGAGGATGAGGATGAGCGTTGGGCTGAGGAGGTTGAAGATGGAGACGCTGTCCAAGCGGAGGAGGAGGAGGGGAGGGAGAGCGATGTCTGACAATCAAGCATGACCCTACACCATCCAGCAAGAAGAAACAGGAAGGGGTACGGGTGGGGTTGGGGGGTCGACCCTTCGGGAATCGGAGTTGGTACCTAGGATTGCAGGCTAATCCTCTCGTGTGTGGAAAATGGTGTTGGATCCATGTCGAGAGATGCTCGTCCCATCCTCTTCCTCCCTCCCTCCCTCCTTCACTCCTGATCGCCAACCCTCCACAAAGCACTTGATCGTCAACTTCACCTTTCTTTCCCGACTCCAACAATCCATCCGTCATCCCATACCTCTGTTAGTGAAAGGGCCAACCTCCTTTCTCCCCTCTCATTCCATCCAGCCTTCCAGATTGGTAGTCCCCCTCACCATCCCCCAGGGGTCCGGATCCCCCAGCGAACCTTCGCCTAGCGAAGAAACGAGATCAAGAGCGTTGAAACGAAAGCGCATCGTCGCATACATAGCAGCCGAAAGAGAGGAAAGGAGAAAGGATAGGGGTAGTCTGTGCGTGCGTGCGTGAGAGAGAGAGATAGAGAACCATGGTGAGTCGATCTTCAGCTTGTCCCCCTCCTTCTTCTTTCTTCTTCTTCCTTCGATTTCTTTGGTCTTGCGCTCATCATGGTTTTCCCATCCCCCCCCCCCCCCCCTGTCTCTCCCTTCGATTCTCGAGGAAAGCCAAGAGTGGCTACGCAGGCCAAGGATTCGATCACGCTTCGGATCAAATACTCCAAGACGACCCTCTTCCTACCCGTCCTCCCCACCACCACCCTCAAGGAGCTCAGGTCCGACATCCTCGAAGCGCTTTCCAAATCCGACCAACCCCTTCCAGAGGGCTTGGACCCGGTCGGTGATGGCTCCGGAAAGTCCTTCGACCAGCTCTCGCCGGAAGAGGATCTAGGGCTCTACCTGATCGACACCCAAGAGTTGGAGAATCGCCACCACAACCATCCACTTTCTTCCCACCCACCGCCCAACGCCATCTACTTGCCCCTCGAAGACAGGGGTCCCAACTCGAACTCGACGGTCCAGAAGGTGGGGCTCAAGGACTCGGATTGCGTTGCAGTAGGCTTCAGACTCTCGGGTCAAGGTGAGTAGCGACTTGACACGATCTAGAGGCTCGACTACGATCGGCTTTCATTTCCAATGTATGCTCTCTTCCTTCATTGGGGCTTCTAGCCTTTGCCTTCCGAGTCTCAAACAAATCATTTCCTCTTCTCTTCTCCCCTCGGTCAAATTTGCTTGGATTCCGCACGTCAAAGCCATCATCTCGCAACCTAACGTCCAACTGACCTCGTTCGAGGAAGAGGACGAGGAGATGGTGGAGGAAGATCCGGATGCTCTACCTCCGGCTCTGGAGGAGGATCAGATTGGCACTCGTTCCGTCGACAAGGGGAAGGCGAGGGCGGCGGCGCCTTAGGTCGAGCATAACCCTTCCTTCTACTCTTCTTTCCCCTCTCTGCCCTCCCAACTGATCTCTTCTTCATCCCAAGTCCCAAGAGGGCAGCGCCTGGTGTTGGTCCCTCCCTTTTTTCTTTTATTTTTTCCCCTCTCCCTCATGAATGGGTTGAGCTTCACAAAGTCAGGCGACCTCTTCCCTTCCTGTCGCCGAGTCCCCAACCTGTGAGGTAGAAGATGCAGGTTTCGATTACAGAACGAATCCACACACAGAAGAAGAAGATTCTTTCCCATGGCTGCACTGGCGAGGGAATGTATCGATAGGAGCACCCAGGCAACTTTTTGGAGGGAGGTGACAAGGCCTTTGTGTCTCATCGGATGTCTCCCTTACGCTCGAACCGTTAAAAGTTCTTACGCACTTCGCTGAAGGTGGGGAGAGTAGAGGGTGTGTTGTTACGGGAACTCGACCTTCCTTCTCACGACTTCCCTGAGGTTGAAATCCATCCTCAGATCGCACCTTGACCCGGTGGTGTCCCAGCTGTGTTCGATGTCGAGGTCGGTGAGGAACCTTTGGATCTCCTCCTTTTCCTCGCCAGCCCCCTTCGCCCTTGGATTGCGGTTCCTCTCGTTCTCTCCGAGTCTCTCTACAAGTTTCAGGACCCTGACGGCCTTGTCCAGGTTCCAGCCTTTGTAAGGATGCAGGTTGTGAAATCCTTCCCTCCCTGCCGTAGCTCCTGTCCCTGTCCCCTTGTCGTCCGAGATGGGAAGACAGAGTAGCGTCGCAACGTCCGTGAGGATCTTGAACCCCTTCTCCGGGTTCCTTCCAAGTGGTCCTTTGACCTTTGCCACTTCCGAGCCTGGGGCGACCATCCCCAACGCCGTCGAAGGTGGGTTGCTGGAGGAGATCTCCCTGGCGACACCCAACCAACCGTTTTCGACATCTTTCTTGAAGCGAAGACATCCTTTCCTGTCAAACCTCCTCGAACCTCCTGCCATGATGACCCTCTCCACTACGGCCAGGGATATGCCTCGTGAAACCCTCCTGTAAATGGGTATGGCTAGAGTGGGCTCGAGGAGGAGGACGACTTGGGAAACGAGGTTGGAAAATTGATAAAGGCAAGGGATCAAGCTTGGCGTCGGGATGTCCTCTTCGTCATCTTCTTCCCCCGCGCGTCCGTCCTCATGTCCCTCTCCATTCTCTTCCCCGCTCTCGCGGGAAGAGGAAGGGAGGGACAGATCCCACCTACGGTTCGAGTAACTCCTCATTGGCTCCAAGACCTCGTGGATGATGAACCTCTCTATGCATTCGATCGACCTGTTGACCAAACCTTGATACTTGGCCAAGACTTCATCCCATATCCCAAGGCTTTCCCCTTTTCCGACCTCGTGCGAGGTGGAAAGGCCCCAACGCCCGCCGGTAACGTGGCTGCCGCGCCCTTCGACGCCACCTCTCTTGAAGCCTCTCCTCAAGAGGTCGCCCAAGGAAGCGTTGTCGAGTTCCCTGTCGAAATCCGAGTCCGACTCGGGCTCCTCCTCGTCAACGTCCTCGTCATCGTTCTCCGCTTGCCTCCAATCATCATGTTTCTTCCCGTTCCCCTCGCTCCCGACTTGGACACCCTCCGCCCTGCCCTTGCCCTCATGCTCTTCCAGGTCCTTCTTGCCCTTGACCGGCTCACCAACGGGGCCCGCCAGACCCTTGCCGACCTCCTCCGAGATCTCGATGAAGAAGGCGCTCTCACTCCACCCCTCGACCTCCTCCCTGATGTGCAGGGCAGACAAGAGGATCTTCAACAGCCCTCCAAGCCCGACAAGGCCCGTCGAGGAAGCGGAGGATGAGGTGACCTGCCTGTCTTTATCGTTCGAGCCAGGGTACCCGGCCCCGCCCGCGTTTCCAGGTATGTCGCCGGGGATGGACTTGAAATTCCTCCCGCCTCTCGAAGTCTCAAAGAATTCGAGACCCTTTCTCAGCCTCTTGTGGTACTGGTCAAGGAGCGGCTTCTGGACCTTCGTTATAAATCTAACTTTTTGGTGCGTGTCAGGGAGGGGCCGGTACCTCTCGGTGATGCTCTCGAGGATCTCGACGAGCTTTCTCGCGGACAGGGTGGTCTTGACCATCCTCTTTGAGAGAGGAGGAGACGGCCGAGCAAAGGCAGGGATCATCCGAGCCGATGCAGACGTCTCGGAAGATGCCACCATCATCTCCTCCAGCTCCCTGTCGATTTTCCTTTTGACCGAGAGCTGCTCGTTCTCGTCGTCCTCGGCCATCGAGTCCTTGGACCCGATCGTCCAGGCCCGAGACGAGTTGAGGACCTCGTCAAAGCTCCTCTTGGAGAACTCCTTCTCGCCTTTGAGCCAGCTCGTGAACCACAACCGGTTCATTAGGACCTGGTCTGCCAACCTGATGCAGCCCCTGCCCCCTCTTACCGTCAGGCAAGGTGCGAACTTTTCCCTGAGCTCCTCGTCAAATGTCAAAGTCTGGAAGATGGTGTGGGCCAGTAGAGGAGGATGGGGCAGGAGGGAAGGGATCGACGACCTCAGCTTCCTCTTCAGCGGAAGGAGAAGGGAATGGAGGAGTTCCGAGTAGGTGTCCACATGCCTGTACTCGAGCTTGTTGGGATGAGGGGGCGCGGTCTTGGAGTAGAGTCGGAAGAGCTTGGAGACCTCACCGCCAGAGCCCTTGACCCCTTGGAGCGAGGGTCTGAAGAGGTTGCTCTGCGAGAGGATCAAGGATGAGATATGGGAGAGGTACCACTCGGGCTTGTCCAAGCGGTTGGTGGATCTGTCTCCATCAAAGTGGTACCTGAAGCGAAGGAGGAGAGGCTCGACCAGGACCTGGACCGCCATGAGAGGGACGTAAGCTTCGGACCCGGGTAGCTCGTCTCGATCCTCGTCGAATCGATTTGCTGGGGAGGAAGAAGCGTTCTCTCCACCCTGACCTTGTCCTTCCTCGACAGGATCTAGGTCCAAGTGGGGAGCATCTAGATCTTGAGACCGACCTCCTTTGGCTGAAGCCCTCGGAATCAAGCCAAGCTCTTCAGCCTTATCTTGAAGCTGGCACAATCTGATCCAGGCCAGCTTGACACCTTCATAGCCAGAGAGCTGTCCCTTGGGCTGCCTTGGTGAGCCCCGCCCCTTACCGTGGTTGGAATCAGGCCACCCGATCCTCGCCAGCTCTTCCTTGAGATGCTTGACCCTCGAGTCGCGGATGGAGACAAAGGCCGAGTCCCTCTGAGAACGGAGGAACCTGGAGGCGTTCAGATTAGGAAGGGAGCCCTCGCCTCGGCCTCTGTCATCATCCTCCATACTCTCACTCTGCCCGACCATCCTGCAAAGTTGGGTCAACGAGTCCAACTCGGACGGCCCACCACCGAGGCCACTTTCCCCTCCCTTTCTCTCTTCGGAAGAAATCCTCTCCAAGACCTCGAGCCCTAGCTGCTCGGCTCTGGAAATGACCTCGAAGTAAGCCTTGGCTAGCCTGAACCTCTCCAGCGATTCGTTCAAACCCTTCAATCGGTCCATGCCGAGCAAGGCTTGTGCTTTCTCCTCCTGCCCTCCACCCTTGACGAGCGCATCTCGATGATCGCCACCGCTAGGAGGAACGGAAAGAGGGGTCCTGAACCCCTGGCAGAGCAAGAGCATCTCGTCCTCCAACTCTGCCACACCCTTCCCGAACCCTTCCAGATCCTCTGCCACCTTCCTGACCTCTTCTAACCTCTGGCTGAGCAGCCGTCTCAATACCTGCTTGCGCTCGCTTGCCTTGCTCTCGAGCACTTCCTGCACGGACCTGGTTTGCTCCAACCTCAGCTTCAACTCGTGGCTGGTGGGTAGGTGATGGGCTTCGACAGGGACGGAGGTGGAGGTGGAGGAGAGGATACGGCTCAGCGCTTGCCTCACATGATCCCTGCGGGAACCGGCGTCGACGGTGGGAAGAAGTAGTTCTTGGATCGCCTTCGGATCTTGGTTGAAGGAGAGGATGGGAAGGGGTTGGACCCCCTTCGGTTGTGCCATCTCTCCTTTCCCCTGGTCTTTCTTCCGAACCCTCCTCCCCACCGTAACCGAAGGCTTGCCGATCGTTGCACGGTCCCCTGAGAAGAGAGGAGGGGGTGAAGGTGCTGGCGACGTGGAATGAATGCGGCCTTGAAAGGGGATTTCTGTGAGTGTATGCGTGTGAAAGAGAGAGTGATGGGGAGAGACAGAGGGAGACAGAGGGAGACAGAGGGAGACAGAGGGAGAGAGAGAGAGTGGCGAGAGAAGAGGGAGTGAAGAGTGAAAGGGGTGTGATGGTGGGAGGAGCATTAGGATGATCGTCACCTTCTTTGTCCGCTTTGCCTCTCCGCCTGGTTCGCCTTCGCTTCTTCCGACCCTCACCTGCCCCTTTCTCGCACGGGCCTGATCCATTTCACGGGATGCCTCACCAGCCATCGCCCCGATCACCCGATTGGATCCCTGATCTGAATCATACCGTCGTATCAATAACGGCTCCGAGTCAAGACCTGAAACAGCAGCCATAAGACTTCTCCACTAGGCATGGCTCAACACTGAATTTCTCCAGAACCCCAAAAATCATGGGCTCCATCACCTCTCCCTTTTCCTCCTTCTTGCAAGCTAGGATTGGTATACCACACTAGGCCAGCTCAGGGGAGTTCTGGTACGGGTAAAATAAGTATTTGGCACTGAACAGAGATTACTCCAGCATAGGGCTGGGAAGACTTGGCTAGTATTCCAAGGTTCAACTGAGAAGCTAAGTAATGCAAACAACAGGGGACAAGAACCTCTGTCCTGGGCTCACTCCTCAAGAGAAATTCTTTATAGATAACTCAGATAGTTTGTATCTTATGATCTAAACTCTCGACCTAAAGTTTCCGCTTGCAAGTCCTGCAAGGTAGTTTCCTGATCAAGATGATGTCTCTTGAGGCTTAAGCCTTCTTATTATCTCATTTCATCTACAGAATCAGCATGTGACACTTGTCACAAAGTAAGGTACAAAGTCTACCAACTCTTTGATCGCCAGAGTGACAGCCCCTGATCATTATCTGTAATAATTGGCTTCATTGAGTTAGGAGAATTTTCTATTAGAAAGTTGGTAAATTTTTCTGCCTGTTCTTTGTTTTCAAACTCAAACCAGCTTAAATAATAATTACCAGCAACATAGTCTATTCCTAATAAAGTAACACCTCTTTCTATGATTATGGGTTGTATTATTTTGCATTTTATATTTTCTTTCACTTTAAAGAAATATATTTTTCAAACTTCTTGCACCTTGAATACATTAATCATATCCCCTACTACTATTTTATCAGCCTTCTTGCGAACAACTACCTGTATTGCATTGAATCTTGAAGCTTCTCCTTTGAGAAATTCCTCACAAGGATGGACATATTCAGGGTTTTTGCTTAAAGATGTTTCAGCCTCCTTTATTGTATTACAAACATGTTCTTCAAAATGATCCTTCAACTCATCTGGATCCATAGATATAGTAAATCTCAAAGGTGCAAAAGACAGGAAAATTGGAAATAAATGAGAAATGACAAATGCAAATAGACAAGGATTCATGTATCTGTCTTTTAATCCTCTAGTTTGCAATTTCTTCTTTGAGAGTTTTTTCCTGCTTTAGATTTTTTCTGCTTTAGATTTTTTTCTCTTTTAGAAAAGAAAGCTATGAGATTATAGACAAAAAGAAAGATGAAGTTGAAATTAGACAACAAGAAAGCTGTATGAATCACCTGCTTAGGAGAGAAGGAAGGATATGTGACTAAAGTACATGCTTTATATCATTTAGGCACTGTTTAGAAGTTTCAGAAAAGCACATAAATCTGAACTAAAAGATACAAGAATCATATATTATAATCATGAAGGGTAGAGGGCAAATAGGAAAAATTGAGGATAAATGAAAATAATTATAAGAAAGTTTCCCCACAAAATTTGTTGAAGTCCACTCAATTGATCCCTGCTCAAGCAATCACTCAATCAGTACAGTCACCTGCAATCACCTGATCAGATCACCGATCTTGAACACGTGCGATATTGATCAAGACATCATGTAAAATTGCAAGCCCGTCTGTTTGAGGAAGGGGTGATCAAGGGACGACTAGCAAGAGTGTCAAAGTATGGAGATCCGGTTCTGAGTGTATTGGGATGAGATCGGGAGAGCTCGGATGAGGAGAGAAGGAGTAGTACGCTACAGTAACGACGATGATGGGAAAATTCCTTATTATTCCATGTTCTGACGATGGTTATTTGTCCTCTATTTATGTCTTCTACATTTCTACGTTAGAGATGATCGTTCTGGTCATCGTTTGCTGTGGGAAGTAAGAGGAGAGGCAAAGGGATCGCCAAGCTCTGCTATGGCGGTTCCTGTAGTTCTTCACATCTTCCGCCTTCTCGTCATGCACCTGAATCCTCATAGCTGACAGGGTGGAAGATCTCCTATCCCTGTTCTGGCTGTCCCATAGTGCTCGCAGGCAGGTTTGCGCAACGTTCTAGCTTACTCGTTGTCGAGAGAACCTCAGTATCATTTATCCTCGGAGTTCAGGTTCTGGGGTGCAGGACCCTTGTTCCTGGCGGAGAGGAACCTCGCTCTGTCTCGGAGATCTCCTGAGGACCCTAGGAAAGGAAGAAGATCTTCATTTGTTCCTGAGTCATGGTTTTGAGGGTGTCTGCGAACAGAACGATGGTTTTGAACTGTCTCGGCAGCAGAAAGTAAGGATGTTGTGGTGGTAGTAGACAGCTTCGCGATTTTACTTGGTGTCTTGATCAATGTCGCATGTGATGAGATCAGTGATCTGATCGGATGATTGCACGTGACTGTCCTGATCGGGAGATTGCCTGAGCAGGGATCGATCAAGGGAACTTTAACACTTGATCACACTATCTCAAGGAGAAGGAAAGAGAGAAACTATATAGCTCTAATTACCTGAAAGATAACTGTTTATAGATACAGAAACACAAGGGACTTTATTGAAACTTCTTTAAAAGTTACACAAATCATGTAAAGCAAAGCTAAATTCACATGTCTGGCAATAAAAAATCTTTTGAGACAAATTCAAAATTATGATAGAAAGAAATAAATTTTATTGAGTTAAGAATGCACTTAGGCTATAATAGTACTGAAGTAATTATTTTTAAACTTGGTAGTTGTCATGGATATAGGAATCTAATACTTGGTAAGATTCCTATAAGCCTTTAAAATATTCAGTAAGATCTCCATTAGGTTTGAAAGAAACAGAAGATTTCCATTAGGTTTTTAGACTATGAAAGATTCCCATTGGGTTTCAAGAGATTACCATAAGCTTTTTGAAGCTGATAAGGGTTTACAGAGATTTCCATGAGATTGATTTTGATTTCCATTAAGTTTTCCATACTTACAAAATTCTGAGATTTCCATTAGCTCTCATAAATCCTCTTGCCACATTGCTCTAGAAGTGCCAGAAGTTCTAGCACTTTTCCAATATAGTTTCTAAAAAGAGATTCCCAGCAAGTTCTTCACAATCTCCTTTCTTCCAGTTTATTCTTTATTCTTTGTTCAAGTGTCTTCCATTGATCTTGCTTTATCAGTCATGTTGTTGAAGTTCCCTCAATCGATCCCTGCTCAGGCGATCTCCCGATCAGGACAGTCACGTGCGATCACCCGATCAGATCACCGATCTCATCACGTGCGACATCGATCAAGACCAAAACACCAAGTAAAATCGCGAAGCCGTCTACTACCACCACGACATCCTTCCTTTCTGCCGCCGAGACAGGTCGAAACCATCGTTCTGTCCGCAGACACTCTCAAACCCACTACTCAGGAACAAATGAAGATCTTCTTCCTTCCCTAGGGTCCTGAGAAGATCTCCGACACAGAACATGGCCCCTCTCTGCCAGGAACAAGGGCCCTGCATCCCAGAACCTGTACTCGGAGGGCAGACGACACCGAGGTACACTTTACAACGAGTAAGTCAGAACGTTGCGCGTACCTGCCTGCGAGTACTGTGGGATGGTCGGAACAGGGAATAGGAGATCTTCCGCCGCGCCAATCATCAGGATTCAGGCACATAACGAGAAGGCAGAATATGCAAAGAGCTGCAGGAACCGCCATAGCAGAGTTTGGCAATCCCTTTCACCTCTCCCCTTTCCTTCCCACAACGAACGATGACCGTAACGACCATCTCTAACGCAGACATGTAAAAGACATAAGTAGAAGGCGATTCACCATCGCCAGAACATGAATAATAAGGAATTTTCCCATCATTGTCGTTACTGTAGCGTACCACTCCTTCTCTCCTCAACCTGATCTCATCCCGATACACTCAGAACAGGATCTCCGTAATTTGACACTCTCGCTAGTCATCCCTCGATCACCCCTTCCTCAAACACATGTCCTCTCTTCTAGCATTTCTCTCTTGATTATTCTGTTCACTTTTATCTCCCAGATGTAAAGTATAAAGAGTAGTTCCTTTTCCCAATCTTGTATGTATTTCCCCTAAGCCTGCAACAAACTTCTTCTCTCCTACAGTCCCGCCTGCGAGAGATTCTGTCCAGTTTGAACAGCTAAGTACTCAGTTTATCCTCCTCTGCTGATTTCCTCCTCTCCTAGTCTACCCATACTTTGCTCACACACCCATCCATCACAGTAGTACCATTTGCTGTGACAATCACTAAATTGCCTTAGCCAACTGATTTAAACTTTTGTTTAAACAAAATGATCTTTTATATACTTGAAAAATTCATCTCCTTTTTGTTCTGATGGAAATGAAAACCAGGTTGAAAGACTATCAGCAACATAGTCAAATCCAATTACACTCTTATTTCCTTGTAATTTAAAGCCTTGAACTGTTAGAATTCCTTTATTATCTTTCAATTTAACTTGATGTTCTGTAAAAACACTTATTACCTTTCTACCTTCAATTACATTTCCTTTCCCGATTTCGCCTCCATTTTTGCGAAAATTTATCTGTCTTCCTTGATAATTTTGAGCTAATTTTATAAAGTCATTTTCTAAAGTATGAGGATCTATGAAAGACCTGCCTGAAGAGGATCCAATATCACTCTCAATCCTTTCTTTAATATATTGTTCATAAGGATCCATAGATGCGACTAAACTAGAATCTTTAGAAGAGAGCAAAATTGGAAGTAAATAGAAGAAACTAAAAGCAAATGGAAAAGGTCTCATTTTTCTGGTCTTTGTTTTATCTTCTGAGAATTCAGTTGATTAGGTAAAATTGAATGATTTTGTTAACCTAGATTAGAGGTTCAATCTACTACTAGTAAAGCAAGGGATAGGAAATTAAGCTTAGAGAGAACAGAGCTGTGTAAATTGCTTGCTTGGAGAAGTGGAAATAATATGTATCTAAACTACATCTTATATACCTTTTAGGTATTGTGTGGGGGCTTCAGTAAAATACATCAATCTTAACCAAAAGATACAAGAGTGATGTGTGATGTGGTACATGAGTAAAGGGTAGAGAGAGCATAAGGAAAATTGGGACAAAAAAGGAAGGATGGGATAAGAAAGTTTCCAAGACTAAATTAGTACCAGCCTGATTTAGTGTGACTCAGAAGCTTTGAACTAAAATAACCTTTGGAACTAAATAAACCCAATTGAGTTCAAGTATATTTGAACTGTCTTTCCTACTTTCCTACACAAATAATTAACAAAGCTCTGTTTTCAAATTTCAATTTGAGTTTCAAAGCTTTATAAAAGGTAATAATAAGAAAATTTGGAACTGTGATAGTTGAATCAAAGTTAAAGTCAACCAAGCTAGCTTGACTTAGAGGCTTTTCACTAATAGCACCCAATTTCTTTAGCTGAAGTGTTAATCAGGCAAATTGAACGGAAAATAATATTTCATCAGAAAGCTTCTTTTGAGTTATACTCAGCAAGGCTGGTACTGATTTAGTCTGAAAACCTTATTATCTCACTGAGTCTCTTATCCTCCATTTTCCCTATACTTTTTCTGCTTTAAGCCTTTCTGTACATCCCTCTTGAATTTTTTTGGTTAAGATTGTAGTATTTCACTCAAGATTACATACACTCTCAAAAAGGTATAAAAATGTACTTGAGATTCTTGTTTGTCCTCCTTTACCTTACAAATAATTCAAACACCTCTGTTTTTAAATTTCCACTCCTTTCACTTTGCTTAGTTCTACCCTACTCAGTCCACTTTATCTTGCAGAAAATTTAGGAGGACTCTCAAACTTTCCAAAAAGATTTTCAAGTTTTACAACAGAGTTCTGATTGGATCTCTGCTTCCTTAGGATTCACTCGAGAAGGGGAATTAAAAAAACAAAATGAGAACTTGTATTTTTCCACTTCTGACCTTCTTATCCCTCAATGCTATACTTTTCCTTTCGTTCACAGGAGTCTCAACCTTTCCTGCATATGAAGATGTGAATCTGATCCACTCTGCGCTTCGAGTCCTATATTGTAACAAGATGATAGGTCAGCATGAAGAACAGATCGAAAATCTTGAAGAGTCTAAAAAGTTGAGACTCTCCCACTTGGCTATGAGCAGGACAGATGAAAGCTCTTTCCACCATGCAGAGATTGCAAAGCACAAGAAGGATATCAGGCTTTTTAAGGGTATAAAGAAATCACTGCTGGAAGAGATCACGGCATATGACAAGTACTTCAACGAGAAAAGGTTTTCCGCCGTCGGGATCGATTATTTCCTCTACAGGTTCAGCCGAACTGTTCTAGATGACCTTGTGGACCAGGTCAAGCATGCGTTTGACATCCACACCGATCTGGAGAAGGCAGGAAGCAAGATCTGACATCTTGACAATGCCGCTATCAGCATGTTTTGCTCCTGCCCCACTCGCGAAAAGAGTTGAAAAAGGGTACACACGAGTTGAGGGTACACATGAGGAAAGGCAAAGAAGATGAAGAGCACAGACGAATCAAAGGTCCCGAAAGGTGTACGCATTCACTGATTCGTGAAAGGGCAAATCGAGGAAAGAGAGTCATGATCTCATAGAAAGAGAAGAAAGCCGAGTTGACCTTCGAAATGTAAACCCCAACCCTTCTCACCAACACCCTCTTCGTGTTGACAGACCTTAGCGAATGAGGAGTGATTGGAAGATGGTGCCAGTGCGATCCGAAGTTGGACGATCCGAGAAAAGAATGGTGCGATGTAGGGGAGAGACGTTGTCTGACCCCCTTTTCCGCCTCATCCCTTGCAAGCCGTTTCCCCTCTTGCTTCACTTTGCTTCTTCACTCGACAAAAAGAAAGGGAGGAAAGGGGGACAGTGTGAGAGAGAAGAGAACGCTCTGCCCCTGTCCTTCCCTATTACCTCAGGGGCCTTGACAGGCTTTTTCAAAGCAAGAGGAAAACCGTAGGAAGTGGTAACGCAGGAAGAAAGGGGACGTTCGCGAAGACTCGAGCACGACCAGAGATGGTCCCGTGCCGCATCAGACAAGGGAAGGACGAGTGGAAGTGAGGGCGGCACGAGAAATGAGCACATGATCAGGAGTGGAGAGAGGACCGTGCCGAGCGAGCGGATGAGGATCACTTCTTCCATAGCCCCATAAGCTCCTTTTGCAGCTCCTTGGCCCTCCTGTTCTTCTCGAGCGACTCTACGCTCCTCAAGTGTCCGACCACGTCCCTCGTCTTGCCAAAGTAGACCTCCTGTGCGATCGATGCCGTCAAGGATGAAGGGAAGGGAATCCGAGAAAGTGGGAGAGGTGTTCGGAGTCACTTGGTCAGGCTTTGTCGCAGGCAGAGACTTTGCGGAACGAGCTTTGCCTCCCAACACGGCCACTGCTCACCTGAAGCTGATTGCGCATCTTGGCCTCCATATCCTCGATCATCTTGCCCACGTTGGAGATGTGGGAAACAAAGTCTGGTAACGGGTAGTCCGCTTCGGACTGTGTTCGTCATAGAGGCAGAGGGGATGAAAGAGAGGAGGAGGAAAGAGGTGGGATTGAGAAAATGGGTGAAAGGAAATGGAAGAGGAAGCGAAGGCCGAACTCACCTGCCGGGTCAGACTTCCAGCGATCTCGACGCTTCCCACCTTGCCGGCAGAGACCTCTTCGCTGTCACCCTCCTTCTCGGCTTCCGTCCTCCTCAGACCCAGCATGACAGTGCTGGTGAGCTTGTACGTGGCGCTGCCGCCTCCTGATGAGCCGGATTTCGAAGAGGCTCCGGGTCTTTCGGTAGCCTCAAAGACGTGAAGCGAGTCCCAAGTCCCGTAGGTTCCGTTCCCGCTCGATTCCCCGATCTCTGTTGTTGAAGGGAGAAGGGGGTTTTGAGGGTCGAGTCAGGGCACAGGAGGATGCAGGGAATCATTTCTCGGAACAAGGAGCTCACCCTTTTTGAAAAGTACAACTCCAGCAAACGTGGAGGGTGCCTGGGCGACCCCAGTCGAGGAAGCTGCAGTCAAGCTGCTCGGATCCGAGTCCAGGTCCCACAGGTAGACGCTGGAGAGAGCCGAGTCGTAGTATCTGAGGCAGAGGAAGGGACCAAAAAGAGGAAAAAATTTCAGCTGTTCGATTCGTCTTCTCTCATTTACCCTTCTCTTCGCTCCCTATCTAGCTGTCGTTCGGGGGTCGGAACAAGGGGATGAGGGGAGGTGGAAGACGCACAGTTTGGAATAGGTCTCGAAAGCGTCGTTGGCCTTGATCTCGAGTTGCCTCAAGACACTGCTGGGCCTGGTACCTGGAACGAGCTCTTCACCATCCTCCGCCTCCGCCTCTTGGCCATCGTCCCGATCCTCCGAGTTGATAGGAGGGTGATAGGTGTTGGACCTCCAGCTCCTCCAGCTGTCTCCATCACGGTTGTAGTCGCAGCAGAGGAACTCGGCACCACCGCCTCGGCTGGTCGAATCCACCTTGACCTTGAGAGGTTGGTCTACGGAAGAGTAGAGGTCGTCGGCGTAGGCCGGTATCAGGTTGACGATCCTCTCCAGGTTTTCTGGGATGGAGGAAGGAGGAAGTCTCCTGAGTAGATCCAGGGACAGGTCCAGTGGGTCCGACATTGGAGCTCGATCTGGTTTGGTAGGAAGCGAGGTGGGGGTGCCTTCAGGTAGGCGATGCTTTCGTGGACTGTGAAACTTTTTGGAGACGAAGGGTGGAATGTATGGGGAAGAGGTTGGGAAGGTGTGAGGATGGGATGAAGGATTGAGGTAGGGTGTAAGCTCATCGGAGGTAGAGGTGTCGCAACGTGCTTTTGGGTGGCCTGTGCGCACGGACAACCTGACAACCCAAAGGTGATGGGGACGGAGAACGATGGACAAAGGGCGGTGACGGTGACGGTGACGATGACGAGGTCGATCCCGCCCCACACATCCACAGGCAGCATCCCAAGAGGAAACCATCCTCGCTCCCTTCACTCGACTTGCGAGGAACCAGCCGTTCAGATGATGGAAGCTCAACCTTGTGCTGTCAAGGTAAGACAAACTAGCACGCACAAGGTCGGAGAGACAAGGTCCATGGATTTCGATTACTTTGACGATGGTCACACTACATGCAAAACCCCTCTCTTCAACCTGACTATTACTCTTCTCCGTTTCTCAGTCTTTGCTTTTCCTCCCCTAAGACCTCCTCCATCAGCATGATGCGATCAGGATGGTGGTGGAAAAAATCCCTCGCTCCACGGAGAGAGGTTTGATCGCCCCCTCTTCTTTCTAATCGAAGAAGGAGGCCGGACCCAAGTGAGGAACCAGCTAGTATCAAGAAGAGAATCTTTGTTGGCCCTGGATACAGAATTGGATCGCCAAGAAGGTGGCCAAAGGATGTGGTCATCTACCTTTGAATATCTCGGCGTACTAGGATCACGAGCAGTAACCTCACCCTCCACCACCACATTCGATACTTACGACAGTCCTGGGGGGGAGACCAGTTCGGCAGGTCCATCTTGATCGGTCGGGAGGCGTTGATCTACCGAGCACGGCCTCTTTCGACGAGTTCTCTCGCTCGACCAAGGACTTCTTGGTGAACCAGGGGCTGGATGGCGATCTGGATGCAAAGGTGGCAGATAAGGGGACAGAGACGGAGAGAGGTACAGTAGATAGCCGAGTGGATGGGCTTTTCTTTAAAACAAAGAGTCACGGCTAGAATCAATCCCCGCCTCTCCTCTCTTCTCACCTTTCGGCTCAACCCTGCTCCACAGTTCTTTTTAAGAAAAAAAGAGAAAAAAAAGGAAAAGAAAAAAAAATACCCAGCCTTGAGCCTTCCTGGCAGAGGGAATGAAGGACTTCCGCCTTTTGACTACAAGCTTTCGTCCTTAATCTGCGCCTTCCTCTCTCTTTGGACACTTCGGAGAGGCGTTTTTGGATTCCGAGGATATCGTTTAGTAATTTGATGAGAAAGAGGGAGAGAAAGCGCTCGCCACCCCCCTTTTCCCTCTACTTGCCCTCAAAAACCTGAGCGAAACCATCTGCATAACCCCCC
>KZ819727.1:57305-72502 GCA_003144235.1 Violaceomyces palustris | reverse complement strand
CCCCTTATAACCCTAACCCTAACCCTAACCCTAACCCTAACCCTAAGATACCTCTACTGCCACCACAGCTGCCTTTGATCTTGAAAACAGAGCCGCTCAGCTGAATCCTAATGAAAACCTCTTCGACGATGAGGATGACATGCCTCCACCTTCTCCACCGTCCAATTCCCGTCCAACTACATCCTCCCAGTCACAAAGGCCCTTCTGGAGTCCAATGGAGAAAAGAGTGCTTGTACTTGCCATGAAAGCCGAAGGTGTATTTGACCCGAATTACTCAGCCTCAAGACAGAACGACGCATGGGAAGAGGTCAGCCGTCTTGTGACTGAGTATGGAGAACCTCTTGGCTTGCCTCCAAGGCCCATTCAAGGCTGCAAGTGCATGTGGAAGAGGATTTATGGGAAATATGTGGAGAACGGCCGTCATGGGGTGGCGACAGGCGGTAATGAGGAAGAGGAACCTCTAGATCAGGTGCTGGATGAACTTAGAGTTCTGTATGACAGCAGAATGGTGAGGGAGAGGGATCCTTCTGCCAGGCGCTCCGCTAAGCGCAGAGCTCAGCAACAGAGGCAAGAGATCAGAGATCAAGGTCAGAGCATCGCTAATGCAAGCAGTGAGACTTACAACCGTGCCCGCTTGCATGGGTTGACTGGGAGAGATGGTGGTAGAGGCTCTGCCGCCATCCCTCTCAGTACAGCCTCTCCTCTGCCGCCTACGGCTTCCCCTCAATCAAGCGCTGCCTCTTCCCCCGTAAGGAGGCGGACTTCAACTAGTAGCAGTAGTGAGGCAACCGTAGATGTTGATGAGGCTCTGGTAGATGTATTAAGGAAGGTGGCCGGAGCCTTGGATAGTGGCAACAGTAGTAGTAAACAGGAATTGAAGGATATGGAGGAGAGGATTGTCGCAAGGATGGAGAGAGAGATCTCTAGCCTGAAGGAGGCTCTTCTTGGCCATCGTAATCACGGTTGAAATACTCTTGGAGAGAAAGAGCATTTGTATTATAGTACTGAGACGTCTCTGACCCGGACATACAGGTCAGGGCGTTGCGAAGAAGGCATGCTATGCGAAAGTCTCTTGCAATGGCTCCATGAAGAGCCTTTTGCATTCTGTGATTATCCAGCCGTGGAAACAGGCAAACCACAGAGCCTATCGACCATTCCACCGTGATGCGGTAACGACTCATCTCCCTGTTCATACCTCGTTGTGAACTGGTTACATTCGGACCTTTGAGTGAAGGGAGACCTGATTCTCGGGTAGTTCGGGTAGCCGCTGTCGCCATACACGTAAAGAGGCCGTCCCCCGGGTGTGTGAGAGTGAATCTCTAGCCATGGAATCAATCCTGAGGCCCGCAGAACGTAGACATCATGTACTGCGCCATCCTCTGGCCCAGAAAGCCAAATCAGGCCATCTGGGGTACTGAGGAACTGGTACTTGAGTGCATGTAGGTGTTTCCAGCCATTATAGGCATTCTCCTGGCACCTAACAGGTCTAGCTATACGACGCAAGGTGCCATCTATGAATCCCCAACAATCTTCCATAGGACAACCCTTCTCTTGATTCACAGTAGCATAGTGCTGAAGGCGATCAGGAGAGAGAAGGTGATTCTCTGCTCCCTTGAAGTCTAGAAGGTGAAGCCATGTATGAGAGATCCATTCACTAATGTGACTTACTATGCGAGAGATTCTACCAGGCAACCAGCCTCTTCCAAAGTGTCCTTGCATGCTCCTGAGTCGTTCTCCACCTAGATACATCAGAAGCATGAGTAAAGCTATGCGAGAGTCGATATGATCCCTCTCAGAAGTCATAAAGGTCTTTGGGAGACGCATGCTCTCATAGACAGCAAGAAACTCTCTCTGAGAGTAGCGAAACATGCTCTTAAAGGCTTCTTCAGGTAAAGAGAGGAAAGAGTCGAAGTTTCGCCTTTTTTTTGCCTCTAAAGCTCGTTTCCTACGTCTTCTGCGCTGGAGAACGACCTTTGTAAGCACTGGTAGGAGCAGAAGGGCGATGTCATGTTTGGAGAGAGGCATGATCACTCCAGGAGTGATCTGATGGGGAAGGGTCAATTGCGTACACTCCTGGAGTGTAGGCTATCCTGATGAAGTTGCTGGATTGCCGTGTAGGTTGATTCTGAGGCCGATCTTGCAGTTTGGGTCGCCAGATGGCCAGGTAGGTTGATTCTGAGGTCGTTCTTGGAGATCGGATCAATTCTGACCTTGGTTTAGCAATGCAGGTCGCCGGGTAGCCGTGTAGGTCGATTCTGAGGTCGATTTGGCAGGTCGACAAACCTTGGCGACATATGGCGATGGCGAGAACGTCGTACGACGTCAAAATTGACGATTTTGTCGCCTTCTTTTCATGAGAAAATGAAGAAAAGAAGCTTGTTTTCTTGATTTTGACAGGTGATTCGATTCTGAGAGGTAAAGGTCGAAATCGGGTCGGAATTGTCAATTTGGGCGGATGTAGAGGGCTAAGTACGGTTTTCGAGGGTGCTGAGTTCGATTCCGAGCTTTAATCGGCAAGTTTTGTAGAAGAAAGGGGAGATGTGGTGAGGAGGATGGTGGTGGAAGAGAGGATGGAGATGGGGAAAGGGAAACGGGAAGATGTGGAGAAGGTACCTCAATAGGGGATTTCGGGTCACGTGATCACTACCGCCAGGTTCGTACGGTTACGTAACCTGTAGCCTGCATATCCCTTGCAGGTAATCTATGCAGGCTCAGGTCAAGGTGTACGATCAAGTTTGGCTGTTTAACTTGACCAGCCAACTTGGCAGGTCAAGTTAAAAACTGAAACTTGACAAGTTAGGACCCGGAAAACCTGATCAGAACTGTTTTACTCGAGTTGCGAAACCTCTCTTTTATCCTCAGAGTTCAGGTTCTGGGGTGTAGGACCCTCGTTCCTGGCAGAGAAGGACCTCGTGCACCCGAACGGTTCAGATCTTGTTCCGTGTCTCCGGAGACCTTTGGAGAAAGTATCGGCGCGGCCTGCAGCGCTCTTCATAGGCAGAGCACTCCTGTTGCGAGGAGAGATTGGCTTTCTGATCATCATCATCGCGAATCAGGTGGATCTCATTGGCCAGCAGGCAATGTCCGAAGCTGGGCCATCACACTCAACACGCTCGCGGGGCTCGTGTCGATTGGCATTCTAGTGCATAGCCATTACGGCAAGGGGATATTGGAACAAGCTGCCAATTCTCATCTAGGATGCCGGTCCTGATTCACTCAATTACATTCGTCATGGCCAACATGCTACCATTCAGGGTTTGACATGTCAAGAGTAGAGGCAAAACGTGAGGGAACGAATTGTAATTCCGAGGTGACAAGCTGATGCCCAAAGTCAGACATCCAGATGAGATGAAGAAAGCATGAAGTGGGAGTTCAACCTGCCACAATGGTTTGGTAACCGCTACCGACTGCTTCAGAGGATGTTCTCATTTCAACCCCAAGGATTGAAACCGACGGCGCAGGAGGGACATTTGAAAGCTTGCCACTTGCCGTTGCCCATCGAAGCATGCATGGACATATCCATCGCCTGACCTCCATATGCAGTGTCGAAGAAGCAGAAGCACATGACTTTGGTCTCCAAAGTCATGAACCTATTGGTGATATCCCAACCCATTCGGTTGGCATCATCCCTTCCAAAAGTGGGATCATTGTGACTGTTGTGGTTGTCGTAGTTGTAGTGTGCATATCCGATGTGGACTCCGGACATGGACCTCGAGTCGTAGCGACGTACCCTGTTCTGAGGAGCCTCGGTCGGGACGAGCGGAGCAAAGTCAGATCCGGTGACGTTGCCCATCATGACATCGTATCCTCCGTACGGACTGAGATTGACAGTGATATCATGTTCTTGGTGATACACAGGTACGATGTCGTGCCTTTGCCACTCAACTGCAGAAATCTCCTTGCCCGCTTCGAGCCTTTGAACGAGGGCTGCGACATCCGGGTTGAGATCGCGTCGCACTTGTCCAACATTCTGTGCGCCTCCCCCGCCCTTTCGAAGCCCCGCCCAGAGCGCAAGTCCCACCACAGTTGCTATCTGTGTTGTCTGGAGAGCCGAACTAGCGATCCCCTCCCAGTATTCGGCATTGCTCTTGCAACCGATAGTGCATTCAGTATCGCCGACGGTAGCCGTAGACCTATACATCCCTTTGGGGCAATCGTGACATTGTGGGCCGCCCATCGAGTCGAATTCTTCGTGCCAAGGTGTATACTCGTTCGCAGATGAGTACTAGTAGTAAAGTCTTGATCAGAGCAGCTACCTGGGGGTCAAAGCTGAGTATGACAGTATTGTCCATGAGAAAGACCGTTCAGACGGCGTTATGGGAGGCCTGGCGATGAAGGGACGACCTGAGCTGGCACTGATGGAGGACAAGATGGGTAGGAGTTGGCCCGGAGGGGGGGGGGCGATGGGTATCCGTTGACCGCTGGTTAAATACGATGTCCGAGATTGCAATGTGTCGAGTGTACGGGCTTGGTGTTGTCTAACAATGATGGTTGGCAAACATGCTTCGATGAAAAGGAACACTGTACCTTACTGTATGTATGTTCTCTACAGATGTACAGTACAACAGGACATACATTCTATCACCACTACTGGTCGATGTTCGGTCAAACTGCACGCACATGACCGCAGGGTCCAAAGCAGACCGACGGTAACCTTTGGAAGTATCTACAGCGCCGACCGAATTGTGCATGCAGTCATTCGGATTAGCATCAATGTCAGTGTCCTACACGCCACTGGCTGCTTTTTGCATTGATATATCTCACGCTAGCCTTTGAGAGCCACTCCTCTCTCTCTCTCTCTCTCGATTGCACATGGCAGGCTGTCTCATCTTTCCGTTCCTACAGCAACAGCGACAGCGAGATCAGATTCGAAGGAGAGTTGAGGCTCATCCATCGATGCGTTTCGGAATCGCGAAACGAGATCAGGAGTCAACCAGGAAAGAGTGAGAAGGTACGGCATGACGCTGATTGGTTGCGGCCATGCCGATCCCAAGGTTAGGCAGCAACAACTGCAAGCTCGGATCGGATCGTTGTTCGTCCTGTCTTCCATGCTTCCATCCAAGCTTTCAGGCATCTTGAAGGACCTTTCATTTCTCTGCTTCTCACTCGTCTTTCACACTTTCCTCTCACCTTTCGCCGGCGGCAACCCGGCGATCGATGTGACACTGACCGAGTTCAAGACAAAGCTTCGATTCGAATGACTTTCCCGTACCGACACATAGCATGCTTCTTCCTTCCTTTGCACAGTCGTTCCAATCCTTCTTGGCTCCTTTCCCTGCAATCAGCAAGGAGTGTTAGCCTCCGCCAGCAGACATGCGCTTCTTCTGCTTGATCTCACGCTAACAAGCATCAACGATGTAGCTTGCAGCTTTCGAGGTACATACATAGGTCGCACCACGAAACATCGGTCCGGTGAGACTCGATGCCAAAAATTTAGGTGCACTCAAGAAGTCGCTTGATTTGGCTTGGCGCTGATCATAGCTTCCATCTCCAAGTGGTTCCCTCAGCAGTCTCTGTGGTAACATTCGGGCGGTCCAGGCAGAACTCCGACCCAATATGCATTCGCACATCTCATGAAATGAAAAATGGACGCATGAAAGAAGCTTATGCACAAGGCTATGTAGTTTTCCGAGAGCAGTACATACATCTTTGTCGGATGTCGCTCGGAACCAATTAAATCAGCTCTGAGACGTCTTTGTATCAAGCGACTTGGAGCACTGAGTTTGAAGAGCATTGTTTCCATTCATCAGTAGCGGTTTGTACTCGATGTGATTCGCTTTTGTCGCTCTTGCTGTGAATCTCTCTCCATAGAGATGAGCTCGCCGAAGAGCTGTCGATGACGCTCTTCAAAGGTAAGCGTACTTCTACTGGGCCACGAATCTATACTTACACAGGCAGAGCGAGTTGTTGTACAAATGCAAACGCATCCCTGGCACATTCGCCGAGCTGATCGTAGTATCACCTTAGGATGGGAGAGCTGCCATTCTGTAGAATTTTCTGCGGCATGACGAGACCAACGTCGATGCAGATCATGTTGCCTCTTTGATTCAAGAATGAGAGACACATTGAAGGTGGCTACGGTCCAGCTCAGACTTGTCAGAGGACTCGATTTGCACAGCGTTTGTTATCTTGAAGCTGGATCTCTGGAACAGCTCGTTGTATGTATCTGGACAGATTGGTCTTCGCGGCAGGTGGTTGGTGGCTGAAAAGTGCCAGGTGGGTTCAGCAGCGATAGACTGAAGCCAGAGCCAGAAAAAGTGAGTGTTTGAGTGTCACCAATGCGGGTGCTCGATGAACGATTGTACTGTTCGCTCAATCGACTGGCTGTGCTCGATCCAGCTAAAACGACAGTCACATCACAAGTTCGAGATCTTGGTGTGAGACGGTGAGGGCAAGAAACCACATCCGCGTCTGCCCCACGGCACCCTCCTGGTAGCTGTGTGACATTGAAATCCCCTTGCAATCGGTCTGAGTTGGCTGCGATGCCGTGGTGGACAAGATCTGCATCGGATGGAGAGCGTGACAGCTTAATTCGGTGTCTCATTCCGCCGGGTTCGCCTGCTCGACACCCCACCCGCGCGCGGCATATCCACGGACAACCCTCGCAAACCCTGGTCCCATACCTTCCCGCTTAGCCGAAGTAGGCACCTTGCACGTCGAGAGTGACAACATCAAGGCAGCGCTCCGACTCCAGAAGAAGAAGAAAATGGTTGCTATCGCTGTGCTGGAGTGGCCCATTCCTTGGTCTGACCGTGCCAGCAGCAGCAGATTGAGTTTCAATACGGATCACAATGATGAGACGTCGTCCAGTCATCATCTTGAACGCAAAAATTCTTTGCCATCTCTCTCGACCTCAAGTGTCTCTTCTCGCCGCCATCGCTAGCACATGTGGCTATCATGGCGAGTCCTCCTCTCCGGCGCCGTCGCTACCCTAGTCTGCGGCTTCAAGGCGCTTTTGCAGCTGCTCACTTCACCTCAAAACTACTCTACTACCATCATGGCTCGCAAACCCGATACATTTCAAACCACGCTTTCGCAGCGCAACCTCACCTTGGCCAGCTCCTCTTCGCTCACAAACGAGCTGCACATGGTTCAAGGTGACGCCCGAAGGATGGACGCTGGTCTTTTCTCGTGATCCCTCGTCAAAGCTTGGTCTTTCGCCGCCATCCATTTGCAACCGAGCGATTCACAATGTTACCGATGCCTTGCTCAAACTGAAGCAGACAAAACAGCTTCTTCTTTTCGTCATCTCGTCCAACGGCTTGGGCAGCCAAGGTTCCTCATACCTTGCCTGTGTCATGCGACCTCTGTACGGCTATCTCTTTCACGAGCCTCATTTCGACAAAGAACACATGAAGTCGCATCTCCACGACGAGCTCGCCGGTTTGCATAGCAAAGATTTCAACGACACGCAGGATCCTCAGCAGCAGCATCCTAAGGTCGAGCAACTTGTCATTATCCGCACGGCTCTGCTCGTCAATGGCGATCCCCCCTCGAGAAGTTTAGAGTCGCAGAGCTGCTTCAGGGGGCATGCATACACCATTTGTCGGTCCGACGTCGGTCATTTTGTATACAACAGTGTGCTAGGCGGACAAGCGCCAGTATGTGGGCAAAGCACTCGCGCACTGAAACAAGAACTGGATCAAGAGATCGGCCCAAGACACTGGCGCACAACTCAATCAAACATTCCCGACGGCAAAGTCTTTGACCTGAAAATCGCTTCTTGTTGTGATCAATCATGATAATGTTACAGGGTGACGATACTTGTGAATCAACTCTCCTTTCCTTTTTACTCCATCTTCTCCTCTACAGAAGAGCAAGGTCGCCACCACAGCGGTGAGTCGAGTGGTCGACCTTCTTGGCAGCCGCTTCTCGGCGGTTGTTCGTCGAAGCAGCGCGGGGACCAAGGCTTTCGAACGAAGTGGCATAGGTAGCCACGGCGTGAGCGATGGCCTTGGCGTTGACCTCGAAAGCCTTCATGCTGAGGTTGTCGATCGTGTCTCCCGCCTGGTGGTAGTTCGAGTCGTAAGCAATACCGGCCTGACCACCAAAGATCTTGGCCTCTTCCTCGGTCTTAAGACCCTCAGCGCCAGTGTCGAGACCACCAGCAGCGATACCAGCGTCCAAGAACGGTCCGTAGTCACTACGACCGTCGAAAGGTCCCTCGATCAAAGGCTGCTTGGCCACGTTCTTGAAGTAGTCGAAGAACATCGCTTCGGCCTCCGCGGAGCCAGGAGGACCCGTAGTGTTGAAGGTGCTGCCATCGCCATCGTGCACGCTGAGCACGTAGTTTGGCGAAGCGATCATGTCAAAGTTGAGATACAGACGGATCTGGTCCTTCTGTTCCTGGCTCAGCTCGCCGACGTAGTGCTCAGCACCGAGCAAGCCGTACTCCTCTGCAGACCACCATGCGAATCGGACGGCGTTGTTGACGCTGTACTTGGAGAGCTCCTTGGCGACGGTAAGCAGCGCAACCGAGCCAGAACCGTTGTCGTTGATACCGGGGCCGGCGACGACACTGTCGGAGTGGGCACCGACAAAGATGACTTGCTCTTTGGAACCACCGCGAGTTTCGGCAATGACGTTGTGGGTCAAACGATCCTCAATGATACCCTCAAGCTTCATGTCGGCGGTGACCTTTTCACCCGCGGCGAGACGAGCTACCAACGTGGCGCCGAGTTCCTGAGTGATTCCAGCGATGGGAACGAACGAGCCCTCAGGGATGGGACCCTTGCTGCCAAGCGTACCAGAGACATCGCCGGGAGCGTTGTTGTACAGCAGAACCGCCACCGCCTTTGCATTACCAGCACGAGCCGACTTGACGGAGAAGCCACAAGTGCCACGCTTGATGAGCGCAATCTTGCCCTCGACTTCGGGCGGGAAGTCGGACTGATCACAACCGAGGTTGTTGATGTTGACCACCTCGACGTCTTGGAAGTTGCCGTTGGGCGAGTAGGTGAAAGTGACCGACTTGACGGGTTGGTTGTCGATAGCTACTTCGGCGCTGTGCTCTGCGTAAGTGGCGGTGAAGGGCTGGAGCGAGACGTCAAAGTAGTCGCCTGTCTTGCCAAGTTCGCTCTGGATGTACTCGACGGTGGCCTTGTGACCGGGCGAGCCAAAGACACGGTTGCGTTCCGAGGTGGCGTAGGCGATCTCTTGCAGCTTGCGCGAACCGTCGAGCAGGGCCTTCCGCTTGACACCGTTTCGGAGACGTTTCTGGTTTGCAGCAGAGGCGAACGAATAGAGGGTATGGTGTCTTTCAGTCAGTCACTATTTTGGAAGGGCTCAATCAGGAAAGAGCTTGGACATGTGTGCTTACCGATTCGACCGGACGAAGCTTGCCAGGGCGGGCGAGAGCCTCTTGGCCGCTGAGAAGCACAAGTGCCAAAGTGGTGAGCTGGAGCAGGGTGAACTTCAGCATTGTGAGCGAGGGAAGGGAAGGCGGCTATGGTAGAAGCTATGCCTGATGGTCCAGTGATGGGTTGGTGTAACGGATGGATCGCTACGACCTGTAACTCGAGTGCTGGCTTTATGTATGTCTCAATCCATGGTCCTCGTTGGATGAGCCAGCACTGAATACTGCTGCGACGCCAAACCTTCCTATCTTGGCCGGCGATAGCCAAAGCCGCTTCGATTTTGACATCCGGGCTCAAGCGTTCGTTGCTGCACTGGGGGTAATGGCGAATCGAAGGCGAAACGAAGGAAGGTGGGAGCTGAACGGGCGAGGGTCCCCGATGCAAGCGATGGGAGCTCGGTTGGAACAACTGCGCCCGGCAAAGACATCATCATCCTGCCTGCCTCCTTGTTCTTCTTCTTTGCTTGTCAACCTCGTCAAGACGACGACAGCCGCAGGGGGAACAGAGAACACGCTTACACAAAAAGGAGAACCAAGAAAAGAAGGGCTCCGAGACAAACAGGCGGCTTGTCAGTCTCTTATGTGAGGGTAGAGTGCCACTTGCTTATTTTTGGTTCCATCGCCGATGCATACTCCTGCATACGACAGTAGCATGCGACACAGTGTGGGGAGGAAGGACGAGATAACGGAGTTGAGTGTATGTCAAAATCAGAAGAGCCTGCGATGGGACAGCGGAGGGCGAAGGGACGGAATACCTGGAAGGGTCCATCCAGAATAGAGGGAGAGAGATGCCAATGCCAAGACCTTCCGGAAGAAGCCTTTCCATGACCCTCGCTTTTGCCTTAGATTCGACTTTCGCGAAGATCGCCCACACGACATCGAGGCATCAGCAGCAGCAGCAGCAGCAGCAGCAGCAGCAGAAGTAGTACTAGTACAATATCGCTTGCAGGCAAGAGAGGTGCACGCGAGAGGGGAAAGAGTGTAACGCCGGCTAAACAGGTGGATGGGTGGAGGGTCTTGGCGCTGCACGTCGAGCTCGCTTAACTTGGCGCCTTTCCTTTTTACTCTACTCAAGGGATGTTACCATTCACAAAGGCGTACCTATCGGTCAGGTTCTCTGGTTGATGATGGTGTGGATTCATCCCGTACATGGAGAATCAGAGGTTTCTTTGTATGTGTACAGCTTTACGGTCAGTGCGTAGCGGTTGCGGGGTACACTCTGCTGCGGCACCCACTGCTGTTACACGTCTTAGTTCGTTGCGCCATTCGCCGTCGGTTCACATCGCCAATGCCCTGCTCCATCAAGATTCCAGCTGAAAGAATCTGCTGTTGCGACGTCTTGGGTCTACGATCTTGAGCAGATCTCGAGAGGTGTGAGAGGCGGCGGTGGCTTTGAAGCAATATCTTTCATATAAATGTGGTAATAAAGGGAAGAGGGGAGGGAGGTGATGGTGGGGGAGGAGGCAGTGCAAAAGACCAAGGCGGCTATCCAGAAAAGCGCGACTCTGGAAACATTAGGAACAACGATAGGGAGCTCGGAAGCTCCACATCCGATGATGCCTGTTCTATCTCATCTCAGCGCATCCAAGTCATGTTGGTCATCTCATTTGTTGTCCGTCCGTCTCTCCGTACCCTGCGAGATAGGCAAGGCAGTCATGAGTGTCATTGGTCAAGCACGATTGGTTCGACCCTGTCTATCTACCCCCCTTGACAGTACGATTTCCTAAGGCTAAGCGAAAGATTGGAGAGCAACATCGGTGGTCGTGCGACACCTTTTCTAAGCTGCCTTGGTAACAACCGAGCGAGAGAGTCCGCAACACTGCTTGATGCTCAGTTCTGACCACCAACATCGTGATCGCATCGAGGGCGAGCGATCTCACAGGCTTAGACCTCACGTAGGCTTCGTTACGTTTGCAGGAAAACACAAGTGCATATATACACCCATCCACGCATTGTTGCAACGCTCTAAGGCGCAAGATGTTCGAGAAAGGCCTCGATCGTAGCAGCAGGTCATCTAGGCAAAAAGGGTTCAAGGATCAAAGCCCAAGCTCGACTGCAAAGATGTGGATGGCACCCGCTCTCTCTCCGGATGCCACACATTCAGCGAATCCGCTTCCACTTTTCGAGCAGCAGCCTTTGCGAGCGTATGATTACCTCCGAGCAAACCCTTTTCGGTCAACTCCTTGACGACGAGATGGTGATCAGAGATAGCAAAGGCTTGGTGACTTCGTCGACGGCTCGGCCGGAAGTTGGATTGCACTCAAGCGAGAGGGGTTGTATGCAATCGACGAGGTCGTGAACGTCTTTGCCGCTGATCTTTAGCTGAGGGATTAGAAGCACGAAAAGGAGGCACGAGACGGGAGTGTCGTCGGGCATTGTGTAGGCTGCGAGGTATTTTGGGGAGACGAGCTCTGAGTGGGGGAGGGTGTATGGTGCGAATGATCACAGCTTGTAAACCTTACGACACCAAGCTCATCGGCCACGGCGAACTTGCCAAATGAAACGACAAGGAAGCAGTTCGGTGGGACCTTTCCCCTCTCGCACAGACATTCCGTGCAACGCACACTGAGCAAAGGTGGCTTTCTTCATAACTGCTCCGAGCAACAGTCAGGGCCTCGACGTCGATGGTACACCCCCACCACCCTCGGCACCGTGTGGACGACGTTCGGCATACCACCTGCAGATAAGATGGTGGCCGTGAGAGCAAGACACAAGGTCGATCGATGCTTCGGCTTTGGTCAGAATGAAGGATCGGATACCCGAAATTTCTTCGCAGCGAAAAGAAATATTCCGACAAAAAATGCCGAATCAGTTGTGCCACAAAAGAATTTCCTCGAAATGGTGTTGTTGACGTCGACTATGATCCAAGCACAACAACGACAGGCATCAACATCATTAATGGCACAGTTTTACATTCTAGCTATGATCAATATTACAACGGAGGACGAATGACAGCAAACACAGCTTCACCATCAACCTTGAAAACCTGGCTTGCCCATCGGCATATCTTATCAGAGCCGTGCTGCCTGTCTTGAGCTTCGTTTCTGTCGCCGTGTCAGCGTTTTCGACACACACCTCGACTTGTCCCTCGAGCACGACGACGACCTGAAAGCCAGGCTTTGTCTCAGCACTTTGTTCGAATCGATCCATTCTGAAGTACTCGAGAGCGATGGCAGGAAGAACGTTGCTCGACTCTCTCGCGTTGTTGCCGCGAGTCACGAGCGTTGCCAGCTTCTGCTCCGTCAGAGTCGTCGTATCGACAGCGCTGATGGCTTTTTCGAATCCAAGTCCAAGATGACCGTGTACTCTACCGTCGATTTGGAAGTCTCGCCATTCGAGCAAGATAGAGAGGTCTTCGGGTTCTTGGACCTCGACCAACAAAATTCCTTCCCCGATGGCATGCAGCATGCCCGGCGGGACGTAGACTGTATCACCCTCTCGCACTTCCACTCTGTGCATGAGCGCAAGCATCGTCTCGATATCTTGCTTGTCAACCATTTCCAGCATCTCCTTCTCCGAAATTTGCTGCTTGAGACCTAGATACACTTGGCCTGGTGTGAGAATGTGCCAAGCTTCGGCCTTGCCATGGTTCCTCTTGACGTGGACTCTCGCCCATTTGACGGGAGGGTGAGCATGGATCGGCAATCGCTGCCCCGCATCGAGAAGCTTGATGAGCAGCTTAGTATCTTGGCCGTATTTCGTCACATGGCTTTCGCCGAGCCAAGAAATGGGATCTTTCGCAATCTCGTCAACAAGAAGAGTTTCGGTGTTCGGCAGGCGAGTGAGGCCGAGCGTGTCGTGACCAGCACAACAGGTGGTCGAAGCGACCCAGTCTTCCGGCTCACGATAGCTCGTGGAAGCTTCGCCGCGGAATTTCGAGATGCGTGGGCCTCCGAGATAGAAACGTTGCGGAAGTTGATGCGAGGGGAGAACGATGGGTCCAACGACTCGCTTTGCCGTGGTGCTGTTGCTCGTCGGCGGATGTGCTTCGAACGATGAACCTGCCATGCTTAGTCTGTTTGCTCTTGGATTCATACTGCCTGGTGTTGACGGTGCTGGTGGAAATTAAGGTCTTATACAAGCGCAAAGTTGAGGCTTGCGATGACGGAGATGGTGGGACTGGAGCCTCATCTCGGAGCAGACAGGTCATAGAAATCCCCTACAGCCCAAAAAAATCCCCACTTTCTCCGAGTGGACCCACCGACTCGGCCAAGGCTCGGTCAAGTCATTCCGGCATGGCTTGACTTGACCGCCGACGTCAGCCCCACACGGCGTTGTGTGGGTGTTGGTCTTTTGGTGTTGACCGGCAAGGGGCAAGGGAGAGAGAAAAAAAGGAGTGTCTTTCGGTAGTCGGCTTGAAATTTCACCGAAAACGCTTTTTTGCCGGTCGGCAAGCCATTCCACCGAGCAATCTACCGTATACAGAGAGGACGAACAGGCATGGTTCCGTACCGTAGTACCGGATGGCGTCTGCTGCTGTCTCTGTTTGCCTTGCCCACGCAATAACGTGGGGAAGGGGTGGGGGCCCCCTGGGGGTCAGCTCATTGTGCGTAGCGCCAAGGACCCTCCTTTAAATACATCACCTTGATCTCCTTCCTGTTCTTGGCTGTCACCTTGAAGCCACCTTCCCCCCCTCATTCAACCTCTTGCCCAACATGACCGCCTCGACCGCCCCCGTCATCGTCAATGCAGCGACTCAGCTCGAAATCGACGTCGACACGCTCGACATTCCGCTCACGCAACAGCTTCAGTCGCTCGGCGTTCAACCCAACGACATGACCTCGAACCAGTTCATCGTCGCCGATGCGCTCGCGGTCCCTTCCAACGCGCTCCTGCTCGAAGAAGTGATCCGTGCCAGCCCTGGTGCCGACTGGTTGACGATCCTCGACCGGATCAGTGTCAAGCTGTGCTCGCTCAACCTGCCTAACATCAGCGGTCGTGCGTTGCTGCAAGCCTCTCCCTCACATGCCTACAATACTGAAGGGATCGTGGCGCACGCTTTGGCTTACGCAAGAGAGTTTGCAGCGGCCGGGATCGGTCGCGATCGATTCTGCATCAAGATCCTCACCACGGGTCCGGGTATGTTGGCTGCTAAGATTTTGGAGCAGGAGCACGGCATTCGCACCTTGGGAACGGGCTTGTTCTCGGTCCCACAAGCCCTTGCCGCCGCTCAGGCAGGATGTCTGTACATTTCGCCGTACTACAACGAGATCCTTACTCACTTTATCGCGCCTGAGCAACGAATTGTGTACGAATCGCCCGAGACCCAACACCCCATGTCAGCTCGTATGGCTCACATCTATCAAGCCTACCGTCAACTTACTTTGCTCACTCCCGGCGCACAACCGCCCGTGATCAAAGCGGCATCTTTCATCGCGGTGAACGAAGTCCTCGCCATGGCCGCATTGGGCGCGCAGCAGGCTACCATCCTCGCACCCACACTGGTGGAGATGTGTGCACTCACCGCACCCACTTCTACAGGCAAATCATACCGCCCGTGCAAGAGCTATGCGCTCGAGTTGCCCGAATCGACCCAAGCTCTGCTCAAAGTGGACCCACTCCGAGCTGACGGTAAAGCACAGCAGTTCGACGTTGGTGCAGTCGACTATCTCGCCAACGGCGCCGAGGGGTTGGAGCGCGCGATTGCCGAAGACCCGGAGACGATGCGAAGGATCAAAGATGCGGTCGAGGTGTTTGTCAAGGCTGAATCGCAGGCTAAGGCGTTGATCGAAACGGCGATGGTCAAGGTCAATGCCAGTTCTACTTGAGAATTCGGCACATGTATCGATTCGGGATAGATAATGGTATGCAACATTTACAACGGGGGGGGGGGGGGGGGGGG
>KZ819727.1:14625-57295 GCA_003144235.1 Violaceomyces palustris | reverse complement strand
GGGGGGGGGGGGGGGGGGGGGGGGGGGGTGCATGGGGCTAGAGCCTTTTTAAAAAGTTGGCAGGATGAAGAGCATCATCATTCAGGTAATCTTTTCTCGAACCTGCAGGAGAACCTGGAGGAACTCATCATTGAACATGCTGTGGCTTTTTTCCTCTTCGAGGGCGAAAATCTTGGCTCGGATACGAATGGGGAGGATTCGAAGCCATCGGAGGTAAGAGATACTGGCGGGAAGATAAATCGATTCGGAGGCACCCGCCTGGATTTGGTCGACAATCGCTTTTCCAACCTCTCCGGGGGTGAGGAAGTCCTTGTAGCACTCGGGCTTGAACATTTTTGCCGTCATAGGCGTCGTGACCCAGCCAGGGTGAACGCATCTGAGGGATGGATGAAAGGAAAAGAGTGGAAGAGAGGTGAGCTCCGAGCCGGAGACATGGCGATCATAGGCGATCCTTCTTTCCAACTTACGTGGCGTGGATACCCGGCTTTTCGTAGACAGTGGCTAGCTCATGGTGGAGTCCCTCAACGAAGGCCATAGCACCGGCCTAGAAATAAGTGATAGCAGAACGGGGGACGCAGGTAGTGCAGAAAGGGCAGTAGTATTAGTAAAGAAGGGATAGGCTTGGGAAATGATGATCGCGTCTCGAACCCTCACCTTGCTGACCGAGTAGTCGACACCACGAGCGAGAGGAGCAAAGGAAGCCGCGCTGGCAACCGTGACGACATGACCGTGGTTCTTTTCGAGCATATCCGGAAGGAAGATGTGGGTGACGTGGAAGATGGCGAGGAGGTTGACCTGGATAGTCAGGGCAGTGCGTTTGGGGTTCGCCTCGGCGATGCCTCCCCCTGCATTTGCGACGCCGGCCTGGTGAAAATTGGGAGATATACGATCAAGGAAGATTCAGCGGAACATCCGACATGCACAAGGGGGCCTGAAGCAGCTGAAGCATTGACAGACATTGTTAACAAGAATGGAAACGGCTCCAAAGTCCTTGTGGATCGCATCTCGGCTCTTTTGGATGGCGGCGATGTCGGTCACATCGGTCTGGTAAAATCTGATAAGGTCTGAAAGTAAAAATGTGTGGCTGTTCAATGCCGGCTTTTGAAGACGAAGCAAAGGTTCGAGAAACTTCATCGACTCACCAGAAGTCTTGACCTCCCTTGGCTCGTTCAGGTCAAGGATGGCTACGCGGGTGCCTAAGGAAGCGAGTCGTTTGACGACATCTGCCCCGATGCCGCTGCCACCTCCCGTAACGACAGCGACTTCGTCCCGCCAGTTGGACCAGTCCTTGTGTGCTTTGGTGCGGATGTTATGCTTGCTCGTGAGACGGTAGAGAAAGAAGGCACCAATCGCAACAAGGGCGGGGAGTGCGTACTTTTTGCTGGAATAGCGTGTCACCTCTTGCTCAAGCTTTGCCAGAGCGTTTGTGACGAGGTCTGACGACATTGCTGCGAAGAGCGAGGGTTTGACGGGGCTCGTGGTTGTCAGCAGGGGTCAGTACGGCGGGATCGAAGAAAGGAGAGTTTGTAAGAAGCCTTAGGTGACCGAGTGCGATGTACGAGTCAGGGAAATAAAACGAAACGGAGAGTGGCAGCATTTATGTTGGCCAGGTAGGCCTACAGTTTGCAGCTCAGGTGATGGGCTTCAAGCATGATGGGTGCGGAACCGGAAGCAAGATGGTTTCCCGCCATCAGGGAAGGGGACATCATGATCCGCGGCGTAGGTTTCTGTGATGTGTGCGTATCAGGACGAGTGGGTGAGCGGATGAGCAACACAAAAGCGAATGCGATTCGCTAGAGGTAGTTGTGTAAGGAGAAAAGGGGTTGGGGGAAGGAATCGGAAGGATCTCCATGGTGAGAAGAGCCAGGTAAGTGGGGCGTTTGTGATGCACAACGTCAGCAATCCGATCCGTAACCACTTTGGACGACAAAACAGCGATGGCGTGTCGGAGGCGTCAAGCGGGTTAGTGGAAGGATACTGGGAGGGGATGGAAAAGAGCTGTAGGTTCATACAGTGCGTGCACTTTGACCAAGAGCGATGGAGCCTCTTCCAAGGACAGTGTGGAAAGGTTGATGTATGCTCTGGTCGACGATCCAAACGCCAACATGGACCACCGCCACCCACACTCTCCACCAACGTTCAGGTGGCGGCGCGCGTTACCCTGCCCTGGGTTCTTACTGAGTGTGCGCTGTGTCACGCCTCCACCTCAGCTGGGGCGATACGCGGTAACCGCTCCCGTTACGCGACCAGCCCTCTTCTCGTAGACCTGTTTCCGTCGTTTCTTTGTACCTTTTGCCGGCAGTGGACCCACGCCGTCATCATGTCGGTCACACAGCATTGGGTTCGATCTGACCTCATTCCCTGTTTGGGGCCTGCGCTGCACTCGCTCTCAAAATCAGTCAAAGTGACCACCAAGCTTTTCTTTTCCTTTTTTCTCTTTTTCTTTGACGTGCATGTGTGCGCGTGCTTACGTGCACGGATACGAGTATGCCTCCGCTTGGCGATTTTCCTTTTTTTTTTTTTCAAAGGCGACTCGAGGCGACTCGCTCCTCCATCAGAGTCCCCACACTGTCCAACCATACCTGATCATGCACAGGACCCTGTCGCATGCATGTTCTCCATACGACGTACGATCAGACCCATCTTGGGGCTGTTCACTTGGGCATGCTAACCAGCATGCCCGTCGGAAGGATCTTGCGCAACCCGTAACTTGACATGTTCCGCAGGTGGAGCTCACCGACACCTTGCCAGACACCTTCTAAAGGTGATTTATTGGAAAGCACTGACTGTAGCCACATTTTTTCTCCTTTCGGCTTTCCAGCACCCTCAGGATGGTACAAGTATCGTGCTTTTCAAGATCCTTCCTTGCTTTGTTGGCCTCTTCCCGTCACCATTCTCTACAGGCATCAATTCTTCTTCCTCACCTCTCTTTCGGAAGGCCTACCCGTGGATCTTGCTTCACTACAGCGTTCGGATCGCTTCACTTACCAAAACTTCTCTACCTCAAGCTATGACTGTCAAGACAGAAGCCGCGCGGGTCACTTTTGGCGAACCCTATCAAACGGTGGGAAAGATGAAGTCCACCTGGTCAACCAAGGATCCCTCCACCTGGAACTTTGCGATGCGCTCGCTATTCAAGTTCCAGCCCAGCCATCGGCCTCCACCCGAGCCGAGGAAGGGGAAGCTCCCAGTCTTCACGGCCGGGCAGCAGCTCCGGCTCTTCTCAGCCGGTATACTTCCTACCCTCATCCCAATCTGGGCCACCCAGCACTTCCTCGGCTACGTCTGGCCACTGTGGGCCAAGGCCGTATGGTTCGGCTTGGTAAGCCAGTCCATCAACGACTACTACGCCGACTTCCTAAACGAAATGGGCTACAAGTGGGGCTACCTTGACGGCGACAAGCCTCGTGACAAGATTCCGGACGAATACGTCGACACCATCTTCGTCCTTGGTTTGGTCACTCCCTTCGTTCGCCTTGGCCTGGTTGCCTGGATCACCTACCGTCCCGACCACTCACTCAGCCTGTCCATCTCGGATCTTCCCCTGTTCTACTTGAAGCTCTTCCTCGTTTCGCTCTTCCTTGGTGAGTGACGATGCAGGTCTGATGGTGGAATCCCTGCTTTCCCAAGTCCGTCGCGCCGCTCACTCTACCGACGGTACCTCTGCAGACTTGTTCTTCTACTCCTATCACCGCGCCTTCCATGAGGTCGACTTCCTCTGGAAGTACCACAAGACGCACCACCTCACCAAGCATCCCAGTCCGCTCCTCGCTTCGCTCAGCGACGTCGAGCAAGATTTCATCGAGGCGTTGGTCTGCCCCTACTTGGGCCTCCTCATCGCCCACATGATCCTCCCAATGACTTTCGAGGAAGGTGCCATGATCCTCTCCTTCATCAGTGTTGCTGAGATCATGGGTCACACTGGCATCCGCGCGTACATTGAGGCGGGCAACACGGCCCTCCTCCTCAGGCCATTCGGCTTGGAGCTCACCGTCGAGGACCACGATATTCACCACCGCGAAGGCTGGAAGAAGAGCAAGTGAGTTTGTTCACCCCACCATGGGTGAAGCCATAGTACCCAGATGTGCGATTGACCCAATTCTGTTTGGTACTCGCCGAATCTCTCCAATCATAGCAACTACGGCAAGCAGTCTCGCTTCTGGGACTTTGTTTTCGGAACTATGGGTACGAGGATCGAGTGCAAGCCTGAAATGATCGACTGGAAGCTTTCGATCTTCGACGATGTACCCCCTGAGCCCATCCAAGAAGCCCGGTCAGTCGAGCAGGAGAAGAAGAAGCTTTGAGCTTTCATTCGGCCCTTCACCATCACGTTACAGACACACTCCTGCTGACTCAGCTTCCGAAGTCTTGGACACAAGAAGGTTGCCAATCCCCGAGGTTCTCTCTGTGACCAGAGCGTGCTTGGGATCTCGTATGACCTGTGCTGGTCCATCCCCAAAGCATGACTGACGTTACGACATCTACGACCCGGAACCGATCTCCGCATGAATTCTCATTGAGCACATACATGTCTCTGCCCATGATATTTTCTGAATCCACCCTTCCCGAGGGGAGGCAGCTACTGAATTCCTTCACTCTCCCACAGTTTTTTTCACTCTGATCCCTGTGTTGTGCTTCATATCCCTTTCCCTTCAAAAATCGATTATGTGATTTCAAAAAGAAAACGAACGCGGACTCTGACTACATGAGCTGGTGCTTGCAAGCCCGGCAGGCCTTAGGATGGGCGAGCCCAGCTTCTCTCAAAAACCTTACGCGGTCTCCGATCTTTAAGAAAGTGCTGTGTGATAACCAAGTCGCTGGAAAACAACGTCACACAAGGGAGTTGACCAGACGGGGAATTCCCGCTTGTTCAAGTCAGTATGTTTGGCTTTGAATCCAGGGACGGACCGTAACGACGTCGGAGTAGACGTAAGGTCGGGTGGTTGAGCCAGGGTTGCAAGCTATATCGCCATAGCTTAGTATACCGTAAAGGGTCGTCATCGACTTGTCCATGATAGGTCCTCCGGTGTCTAAGTCGCAGGGGATGGAAGCGGTCGAATCGAGACATCCCATCTGTTCAGTGAAAACGCTGTCCGAATACTTGGTTTTGCAGTCGGAGTGTGATACATAGCGCACGTCAGCCTGGCGCAGGATGACTGGCAAAGCATTTGAGGTCTTTGTCTTTCCCCAGCCGGCGAATCGTGCTGACTTCGTGTCAGTTATAGCTGGATGAGTCTGGGCAATTTTGGCGACCTGGTAAGCTGGCCCCCCTTGGGCGTCAATTTCGTATAAAAGATGCAGTATTCCAATATCGAAGTCCTTGGTGTTAGGGCTCCAATTAGGATGTTTGATAACCTGAGTCACTAGTAAACCGGCGCGAGCCAATTCCGATCGGTTCACGCTACCGTATTTAACTGTTAGTTTAGAGGCGGAATGGCCATCCAAACAACTTGCTGTAGTCAACACGGTCTGCTTGCCTAGGATGACTCCTCCACAAATGTGTTGGTCTGAGAACAAATCCGAAGTCTGTACGCTGACCATAAAACCAGGCGTTTTGGCCTCCGTCGACTCTCCAACTATGGCGGCTACGACTCTTAAGAGAGGAGCGAGAGCAAAAAGTCTGAGGGTAAAGCGCATCGTGTGAAAAATATTGGTAGGATAGGTGGAGGCGGGTGAGGGGGGGGATGGTTGTTGAGCGTCGTAGAATAGGGAGAGCAGCGAAAGGAGGCACATTTATACTCCCAACCGGATGCCATCGCTCCTCGTTCCCTTGGTCGCCTCAGAAGGGCAAAAGCATCCCGTCGAACCGTGTCTACTCTACGTTCCACGGTATGCCCCTGCATGACATCACCTTAGGAATGCTGGGGAGGGTTGCTGTCACTGTCAACGAAGAGGCGAGCATGAAAGCGATTTTACGCGATTGTTCTACGAGATGCTCCCTTGCCATAAATGGTGCATGATTTCGAACAGGGGATTTTCGTCCGTGTGGGAACCACAGGACGGTTGGTTGACAGGTGGTGAGCGGCACATTGGATCTCAACCGAACTGTTGGCAGAGCGTGTCTGGGAAAGGTGACATATCTCCACCCAAAGTGTGCTGATGTCAACAGCCATCTCTTTTTTTAGGCGCAAAAGGGCGGACTTCACTGATGCAACCGACCATGAATGCTATGCACTCGTGCAGATTTGCATCGAGCACAACCCTTGCGTCAGTCCAAGACTAGCGTGAAGCGAGCCGCACCTCGGGTAAAACACTTCATCTATGACAGGTGACTTCAACAAGTGCCCGAGGAATTCAAGGGATGGGTACCGACCGGTCCACGGATGAGTCGACGCACTGTCGAGCTGGTACGTTGTCCGCAACCTTCTTACAGGTGTTCGGGGAGCTGGTGTGGTGGTCACTTGTTCATCGACAAGGTCAGGAGCGAACTAGCTACAGGTGATGAGGTTTTAAAAATGGGAGACACGTGAATGCCGGTCATGTGAGTGGCTTTGGCCGGACTGGTTACGTGCTGGCCCAGCTGAGGAAACCGTCGCCTCGACCACCTCGAGCCAATTAAATGCTAGTGAATTGTCTCGGAATTCTATCTCTCTTCCTTCTTTTCAAAACAAGGGGGGGCGCCCTACCCTGCTGCGCATCCCGCTGAACAGCATGCAAACCCCTGCCACCATCCCGTTCAGGAAGGGCACGTTGATCCTGACGATGAATGCTCCAAGAATGGGGATCCCTTTGTTCGTTGTCTGACAACCACGCTCCCAACCGCTTAGATCACCAGACGGACCGTCGTGCACTTGCCTGCACGGTTTGGAACGAAGCCCCTCGTCTATTCGGGATACTACCACCTCGTATACTACTACCACTTCGGCAGTCGACTCTGATCAATCTGAAAACCATTTGGGGTGTCTTGGAGGGATTCCCGAGACTGCGGTAGGTTCTGCTCCGGTTCCAACTCTTTCCTTGAAGGACACGTTCCTCTGTCTCCTCCCCTCTCGGTCCGAGCTGAGATTCGCTCGGGTCAAGATTTGGGAGGAGGAATAGTTAGTCTCCCCGTCATCCTACATGCATTAGTGGGAACCGACGACACCTCAAGAACACCTCTGCCATGCTCGAGATTTCGGAACTTTGAGCGTCACACTAGCTCGGCTTCTTTTATGTGATAGTCGAGTTCAGACCTTGCTCTTCTCAGTGAAAACAGCTGCCGCTTCTGGTCACATCGCCGAACCAGGCGATGATTTTGTATCTGCCTCAACGCAGCAGAATTGTCATTTTCGCCGGACCTGAGTTCCGGCCAGCCATCGGATGGACCAGCCATTGATTTCGATTAACGCAGTCCTGTGCTGGGATTACAGGTTTCGTTCATACAATCCTAGCTACATCTCAGCGAACGACATGGTTTACGAAGGGATGTAAAAAGATCCCAAGAGCCCTTCCCAACGAGCCGCTTCAGTTCTTGATCTGCGATCAGGCAATCGCAGGAAACGTGAACGCAGCCCTTTTCCTCTCGCCGAGAAACCCATCCCAAGCGAAAGAAAGAAGCTCGATACCCCACATATCATCTCGCTACAAGCTGAAGTTGCTCTGGTACACAATGAAAAATTAATATGTTTTGAAGTTCACTCGATGGATCCCCGCTCAGACGATCTCCCGATCAGATCACCGATCTCGATCGCGTGTGATATCGATCAGGACAACGAGTCAAACTGTGAACCGTCTACTACCACCACAATTACAATCCAGAATCAAGAAAGACCTCTTTGCGGGGAAACAAGGCTACCTCTCATCCTATGCCAAACCTAATAACTGTTATCAAACTTTTTGCCTTGGAAGGATCTTAAAAACCCCTCTATGTTATGGGGATTCTCAAAAAGAGCCCACACTTTGTATCCATTTTGACTTTTGAAAGAGTCATCATCAAGAGGAATGAAAAAATTTATGCCAACTCCATACACAACCTTCTCATCTTTTTCCAAATCAAAAACAAAAGCATTGGCATATACTTCATCTTCATGATTGAAAAGCTTGAAAACCTTTGGATTTTGTAAAATTTCATAATCATGAACCTTCATTCCAACAGACAAAATGTATGCCTCTTTTTTCCAAGTCACCAACTTTCCTCCACAGTGTGTAGCTAAATTTTTGAGAAAGGCTTTGTCAAATTGAATTGTTCCTTCATTCTCAGGAACAATCTCTCCCATTGATTCTTGAGGATGGCTAGAGCTTTCCCCTATCTCATTTTTGCTCTCTGGAGAGCTTTCCTCTCTTAGAGGATTAGAATTAGCATATGGGTTTGTGCTCAGAAGATTCCTACTTTCCTCAAGGTTTTTTCTCGAAAACAAGTATCTCAGGGGAATTTAGGAGCAATGACATTTTTTTCACTTAGAGAAAGGAAAAATGGTAAGGTGTAGAGTAAGATGCTTAGGGTTGAGAGATAATGCAGTTTTTTCATTTTTCAAGGAATAATACAAGCTTGTGAAATTCACTTTTTTCTTAAAGAAGAGTTAAAAAGAAATGTTTGTATTAGTTGAATTTGGAAAATAGAGCTTTCTAAAATTGATTAAAAATAAGAAGAGAATTTATCTGAATAACATCTTTTATACCTTTTAGGTCATGTATGGGTATTCTGGTAAAATGCATTAATCTTAACTAAGAGATTCAAGAATAATGTAACGTGTGAAAAAAGTGGAGGAAAGGCCGAGGGAAAATTGGGGGTAAAGGAAAGAATGAGATACCAAAGTTTGGATACTGAATTAGCATCAGTGTAATCGAGTATAACTAGAATAGACTTGGAGCTAAAAAAATCTTTGAAACTAAATTGACCCAATCGAGTCTGAGTGCATTTGAACCATGACTTGCAAAGTTATCTTCCCTCCAGGTGCGGGAATGTAGGAGACATCTTCGTTAGGCCCCCAGTGATCCATCCCAGACAATGTATTCGAGGAGTTCATCATGTCGATCCAGTGCAAGAAGGGCGTTCGAGCTGCAGATTACTAGCACGACCCATCTTCCGGCTCTCCCTAGCCGTTCGGGGTTTCGGCATTTCATCTCTTTTCATTGTTGTGAACCAACGTCTGACTGGTCGCCAAGTGCGTCGATCGAGACCTCAAGATCCTCCTCCGTCACGACCACATTCATCAACGACCCCTTCTTTAAGACACTCGACGTCCCAAGGCGGCAAACGGATCAAGAGGTCCCTCCTCATCCAAGACTCTGCACTCGGCTCCAACCTCGTGACACACTCCCTTTCAAGCGGGTGCGCGAGTTAATGCTGCTCACCCAAAGGGTCCAAGATCCTCCTCTCTTTCTCTTCTTCACTCGTTGAAGATGATGAACGGCCCTTCGACCCCACACTTTCTTCCTCCTCCCTCCCCCACGGGGCCCCTTCACCACTTTCAATAGGTGAGAATCGATCGGCAAAGTCGGGCTAGGATGAACTGCTTCTCGTTCTTACAGAACAGTCGGTGCGAGAGATCATTATCGACTAATTTTTCTCCCTTATTTCATCCCCGATCTTGATTCGCCGCCTTGGTTCACCGCCCCTCTCCTCCTACATCATCCAGTGAATGGCTTCACAACAAGACTGTCCGAAAATTTCTGGACCAAAGCTACGGACCAGTCAAGAACGACCACCTCGTGCGCCCCCCGTCCCTACCTCGTTCCTTTCTCTGTAGGGGTAGTATGTTTGAGACGATGATCCGTCCCAGACCACACCCTCTGGCTTCCCTTCATCCCCCTTTCCGGCTTCTGAGGCTCACCCGTTCGCCGTAAAATGGAACGACGACCGTTGGGCAACTGAAGGCTTTATTGATTCTAAAGTTGCTTCCCCCACTAGGCTTGATCGCCAAGCCTCTGGCGGCATTCGCCCCCTTCTCATTCGCCGGGGCGACTCTGATGGGTGGATACCTAGAGACACTACACATACATGCGTTGACGTGCTTCACAATCTTCTGTTGCTACCCACAGTCAGGCCTGGTGTAGCCTGATTCCTCAAGTGGATTCTATGGATACTCTACCCCAAGCTCTCCGTCCAGCTTGATCCTTGCTCATACCAGTCGCTGGAGCGGGCCCTATGGTTGTCTCTCCAGGTGGCATGACTATGCAACATGTATGGATGTATGCTTATGCTGTGTTTACAGCATGTACCATCCGTACGGTATAAAAAGGTGCACCATGCCTTTCCCAAACGTAAAGGCTCCCATCAAAGCTCTCCTCTCCGTCTCTCTCACCGCCTCTCACCACAGGTGTCTCTTTAAACCACCCGACTCACAGTTCCGTCTTCAAGAAAGATGAAGGTTGTGCCTCTGCCCCTAGCCGTTCTCACCTTGTTCATCTCTGGTCCAGTTTGGACCTCTCCATTCAGCTCCAACTATGAGAGCGAGAACGAGGTCGCCTCCAGAGATGCTAGCCAATCTGGACCTTACGGCCTCAGAAACTCAAGGTGCAAGGAGGAGTTGGTCGAAGTGTCGATCAAGTCCAAGAATTTCAGATTCCGAGGTGTCGACCAGTATTATTCCAATCAATCGTACGTGACCGGTCAAATCTTGGAGTACACCCTGGCACCCAAGAACTGGACCGACAAGCACATGGACATGAGCGATACCTTTGAGAACGTCAAGACGTACAAGATCAATACCTACTACTGCGAGCCGATCAAAGGCGCAAAGGAGGGCAGTTCCCTGATCTCGATGTTGCACGGTATCGGATTCGATTCCTCTTACTGGGATTACAACTACAAGCTCGACTACAGCTTTGTCAGGCAAGCAGCCTCGTACGGTTACAGCACCTTGAGGATCGATAGGCTTGGCTGCGGAAAATCCGATACCCCTAAGAACGGCTTCGACGAGGCGCAGGCAGCCACGGAGGTGGCCATCTATACTGAGATTTTGAAGAAGGCAAAACAGACCACCAAGTTCGGAGGAAAGAAGCACGAGAGGATCACTGGTATCGGGCACTCTTACGGCAGCATCCAGACCCAGTCGGTTTCCTCCAGAAACCCGGAGCTGCTGGACGGGGTCATCTTGACCGGCTACACGACCGATACCTCCAACTTGGTCGGTTACTTGCAGACCACAGCTTACTCGATCGCGAAGGACACGCTTCCTCATTTGGCTTCAAAGCCTTCGACATGGTTGGCGACTGGCTCGGAAGCCTCGGACATCATCAACTTCTTCTACCCCAACGCCTACGACCAAGCGTCGTTCGACCTCGCCAGGTCAACCGAGCAAGCCGTGACTTTGGGCTCGCTCTTCACGATCGGAACAGTGTCGGGAACCGCGAAGGACTTCAAAGGACCGGTCCAAGTCGTAACAGGGGCAAAAGATTTCATCTTTTGCTCATCCAACTGCTGGAACGGAGATGGCTCAAACAAGCTCGAGGGCGTAAAGGACCTCTATCCGGCCGCCAAGTCCTTCGATACTTTGGTGCCTGAGGCGGTGGGCCATGGCGTGACGGCACACCGTGCTCAACCTGAGATCTCGAGGATGATGCTGGAATTCATCATGGAGAAGGGCCTCTAGCTGACTTTTTTACTCCTCTGTCCTGTTCGAGATGCATTTACTCTCGCCAATCCGTCACCCCGCCCTTTTGTGCCATCTCTTGATGATAAGACCTGAATCCTCTCCTCTCCCACTGAAGCTTTACTTTTGCTTTTGTTTTTCCTACTCTTTGTTTTTTCTACTCACTGCTCTCTCTCCTCCTCTGTCCTTGGCCTCCCTCACTATCGATCTTCGCTCACGAATCCCAAAGCCTTCTTGCCTCGACTACCATCACCCTTGCCCCCCTCCAAACTTCAGGCTTCTGCTTCCCGACCTTAATCATTTGATTCTTGAAAAGTGCTCGCTGGATCTCAAACATAATGGTGAATCATTGATTGTGAAAAAAAAAAAAAAAAAAAAAAAAACAAAAGTCACAGAGTTTGTGTGGGTTGCCGCGGATGAAGGCGGGACTCGGGACCCGAGATCGTTGAGAAGGGGAAGAAAGTCCCTGTTCGCCTGGAGACGAGTCTCACCAGCTGGACCATCGACGCGCGCTTGGACGCGTATCGTGATTCGGGATTGTGATTGTAATTCTCTTTGCGATGCCTCCACTCTCAAAGACCTATTCGACCCCGTGACTAGCGAACATCACCACCCTTCTTCACCTTCACCCTTTCGCATCACCATACGAAAAAAAACCTTCCTTTCCGTCAAGGTTTTCCCCTTGGAGAAGCGAGAGTGGCTGAATGATCCGGTTAGAGAGAGAAAAAGATCAGAGGTCTCGAAAGGACGATACCAATCACCCTCCGGTTCCAACCCTTGGCCACATCATCCACGTCTCTCCACCTTGATTCATCGGCACTCTCCGCATCTCCATCACCACCCCGTTCACAAAACCCACTTTTCCCACTCTCCAACATGGTTTCTCCTCCCTCTGACGAAGATTTGGTCGCTCAGATAAGAAAGATCATCCTCCAGGCAGTCAAGCACGACAAGCTCTCGTGAGTGCAGCCTCCAACCACTCCCTCCCTACCTTGTCGAATCGACCGGGCGAGGGAACCGACCTTGGCGCTTTGATTCCCGTACTTAAAGACCTCGTTTTGGCTTCTTAAAACCAAAACCAAAACGAATTGACAATAATTTGAAAAGGGAGCTCACCAAGAAGTCGGTGAGACAGGAACTTGCTAGCTTCTTCGAGGTCGACCTTGAAGATAAGAAAAAGTTCTTAAACCAAGAGATTCAGGATGCGGTCGTGAGTTCTTGAAAAGGGCCTTCCCTTGACTCCCCTTTTTTCTTCGAGCATATGTGAGATCCAAAGTTGAAGAGGGCCAGATTTTGACCCTTTTTCGCCATACCCCATGCCGACCCTCTGAAGAACGAGGCGGCTACGGAGAGATCCTCGACTCCAGAAGAGCAAGAGGGAGACGATGATTCGGGGCGGAAGGCCAAGGTGTTTGATGCGGACAAGGAAGAGGTCGAGACACCGAGAAAGAAGCGAAGGAAGACGTTGGATCACGACCAGGAGGTCGCCAAGTCCGAGCTGAAAACGGGGAAGGATGTCAAAGGGAAGGCAAAGAAGGTGCTGGAACCTGAGGAGGAAGAGGATGACGATGATGACGGAAAAGAGGAGGATAATCAATGTGATGACTCTTCCAAGGTAAGTAAACAAGACCCGACCCCTTTCGGACCCGCTCTTGGCTAAGGTCCGATAGGGTCAAGGCTGGCCAAGGCCGAGAACGGCTGCTCCTACCTTGCCCATGCCAGACTGAAAAGCAACCATCTGACTCCTCCAAAAACCCTTGGGGTCTCAACTAGGTGAACGAGCCGGGAATCGATTGCTACAGCAGCCTGGATGAAAATGAAGCCGGAGCGAAAAGATCGCCAGCAAAGAAAACGAGGAAGCCTTCGACCGGTGGTGTTGTCAAATCGAAAAAGGTGAGAGAGACCTAGGCCCCGGATGCATCAAAGTGAAAGTCTCATCGGACGTCGAAACGGTTTCTGACCATGGTGAAACAAGCGGACTTGTCTTCCTCCATTCATCGGCCGTTCCCGCTCTACCCCACGGCTTCCACGCTCTCTACTCCACGGAAGACCGGCACACCTGCCTCTTCAACGGAGGACGTGTGGGAGAAGAAACTGGCCAAGCTGAAATCCCTCGTCCTCGCTTGCGGCGTTCGGAAGCAGTGGAAAAAGCTGTACGAGAAGGAGGGCATCCAGGAGGACGATTACAGGATGCAATGCAAGTACGTTGACGGCGTCCTGGAGGAACTGGGGATGGTGAGTTTCCTTCAAAGAGAGAGGGAGGGAGTGGGTGAGAGAGAGAGAGAGAGAGAGAGAGAGAGAGAGAGAGAGAGAGAGAGAGAGAGAGAGAGCGCTAGGAGGCAACGACGGTCGAGGCGGTTGGTTGTCACCCGTGCGAGAAGGCTGTGCCCAAGGCTAGGATTCAAGGAATGGACCGTCTTCTCCCACTAACTCCTGGTCTCATTCCACTTCTCTGCTCCTCCTCGCCCGTCTTCATCAGGGGTCTCGAAGGACGATGGAGCAGGCGAAAAAGATCAGAGAGAAGAGGGAATTCGAGGACGAGCTGGCCGCCCTCCAAGGTAACGAGATCGACTTCTCTGGGAGTCGGAGAAGCAGGCGATCGTCCGGGGCGAGACCGATTCAGAGGAATAGGGATGACGAGGGGTTGAGTGGGGCCGACGAGGACGAGGACGACAACGAGGATGATGGGCCGAGAGCAAAGGTGAGCAAAGACGACTTTCTGACCCACCGTTCACCATCTTCGTCCCTCCTTTCTATCCCAGAGAGAGCCTTAGCTTGGGGTGATCTCATCTATTTCCCAAGCCCACGCCATGTCTCATCTCTCTCCTCTCTCTCTCTCCTCTCTCTCCCCTCCCCCCTCCCTCGTCTATTAACCCACCTCGCCAGTCCAACTTCAAGAACTCCTTGGCGAGCTTTGTCGCCGATCTGAACGATTCTGATTCGGAATGAAATGCATTCTACTCTTTCCGTGCCCTTGATTCGTGCCATTGACTCTGTAGAAACTTTTTGAGCTTGGAGCCTAGGATGGGTGGGTGGAGCATCGCCTTCATTGCAGATTCATGTGTTTGCTTTGGTCTGAATGCGAGGAATCGGGTTTGGTCATCGGGTTCCATTCCAAACTTTTCGAGTCAACAAGACCCATGAAGGCTGGCCATTCGTAATCGACCATACGTCCGTCAAAGGTGTCAAGACCTCGCGTCGTAGTTACATTCCTACTTAGCTCGACACTTGTTTTCGCTGGCTCCTGACCAAAATCTTCCACCGGCACAAGTTGAAACGATTCGGACTTTGGTCTGGACAGGCACACGATATGAGGGTTTGTCGTTTCGTTCAACATTTCGATTGATTGAGGACCAGCGATGGCGACAATGGCCTTTGGAAGACAACGTGGTGAGGGAGACGGGGAAAATGGAATAAACGATGAAACCCAAGACTCCAAGAAAGGGGTCGAGGATAACAAGGTAGAGCGAAAAATTGAAGTGTGTCAACTTCCACAGGGTCCTTCCTGGGTAATGGTTCAGAGCGGTAAAAGGCAGCTTTGAAGTTCCTTAACCCTGAAAGGAGGAAGCGCGATGGGGAGAGGAAGGATGGATGAGTCTGTTGGATTGAGGTTTATATACTTGTCCCTGGTCTCCTCTCGAGTCGACAGCAACCGAAGGGCGAATAAAAAAAATTACAAAGAGTGAAAGGCAAGGAAAGGGAGAAATGAGAAACGTGACCATGAACCTAGAGTGATCAGAGACCCTCACCCTGTTGTCTTGAAATCCAAGTCGAAAAATTCTAAACTTTGACTCGCTGTGCGCTCGCATCGTTGGCCGTGAAACCTTTTTCTTGTCCGCTTGCCCCTTGCTTACCTGTCTCTTACGTAATAAAACGCGAAACCATATCGGGGGGAAGCGAGGCAGGCGAGTGACACTTCATGCCTGCTTAGATTCGGATGAGTAAACAACCCGCAGGTTCAATTGGGCTCTTGATCACCCTGGGCACATTGCAAAGCACCGAGGCCGTCCTCCAGCTCACCGCTCAAGAACCCCAAAAGATCCAAGAACGAATCAGCAAGACCGCAAAGGTTGGATCAAGGAAGAGGAAGAAGCACCGAAAGGGGGTTGCGAAACCATGCCGAGCAATCAGGATGGCTCTTCGAGCGATCTAGACTCGAGGACCGTCCTCCCCACCTCGTTAGGTCTCGAGGATCCAGCCGCCGCCGAGCTTCCCCCGTCAAGCTCAGACAGGCTCGAATCATCCTCCACCAACTACCAGGATATCGACTCGGAAGAGCTGGAAGCCTTGGAAGACGAAGCTGATGATGTGAGAGAAAGAGAGAGGGAATTAAGGACGTTTTTTTTCACTTATCATTGTTCCCCGAGAGCGCTGCACACGACACAGTCACGGCGACCATGACCGTCGAAGCAGAGGGTAATGATTTGATGAACCGCAAAATGATTGACCCCTGCTCTGAACCATTCCACCCTCATGTGCCCGCCGAAAGGATGAAGAGGATGATGAGACCATCATCAAGTTGCTCGACCAAGGTAAAAAGCTCTAGCTCCATCATCATCTCCCTTCCTTCCCTTCACCACCTTACCACGCTCCGAGACTGAGGAGGTCGAGATAGGTTGACCCTCCACTCTTATTTCTCTATTCGACTTCACCATGAAACTATGAAATAAAAGCCGCCGAGCAATACCCTCCCGAGCTGGTCTCCACCATGATCCGGGAACTGAAGGAGGACGGCATGGTGAACTTTTTGCAGAAATACGTCGTTCAAAGGCATTGCTCGGTAGGTCGATGATCGACTTGATTCCGGTCCTCTTTTGGGGACAGCAGTCCTTGCATGGTGTACGAATGTTCATGCCAAGGGTCCCCCCACTCCCGCCCCTTTCCATCTACAGATAAAAAAGCTCCTGATAGCCTTGGGCGTCTTACTTGTGAGGATTACCAATTCGACGGTATCTGGCTCGATTGTCGGCAAATGTGGTGCAGTGACCGAGCTGATGACCTGATCCTTCCGCTCCTGCCTCTCGAATCCAAAGCCAAGATCCATCAGAGATGCAGAGGTTCCGGAATCCTCTCTTCTCCCCATTTTGAAGACGGCACTCTCCAGAATGTGAGCAGGGATAAAATCTTTCTCCTTGGTCCACTGGCTCGCGGTTGTGATGCTCCCCTGATCCCTTCAACCCCACCCCACTCCCCTCACCCCCTCTTTGGCTGGTCAGACTAAGGAGAAGGGAAAAACTGCCACAGTACAACACTGTGGACGATGCCATCCAACTGATCAAGAACTCGAAGAAGATCATCGTCTTGAGTGGAGCAGGAATATCGGTGTCTTGCGGGATCCCCGACTTTAGGTCAAAGGACGGTATCTACGCCAACCTGCAGAGGGAAGGCAAGTTCGAGCTAGACGATCCGCAGGATATGTGAGTCGCGCACCTTGGACGAGATGGCCCAGTTTGAGAAAAAGGAGAAGGAGAGGTCGGAACCCTGACCAAGATCTCACCCCTTACCCCACAGGTTCGACAAGGAATTCTTCATGCACAACCCTTCATGCTTTTACTCGTTTGCGTGAGTGAACGGACGAGATAAAGGGCTCCTTCGGCTCCTTGGGTGCCATATGCTTTCACCATGGGACGATCTGCACCCCACTGATCACCACTCCCCTCATATCTCCTCCTTTTCCACCCAAACGTGGGGGTTTGCTCTCCTCGAAATAGGCACTCGATCTTCCCGTCCAACTTCAAACCCTCCCCTTCGCACAGGTTCATCAAGCTACTTGAGGAACGCTCGCAACTGTTGAGGAACTACTCGCAAAACATCGACACGTTGGAGCAGGCCTGCGGGATCGAAAACGTGCTCCAATGCCACGGGTCGTTCGCGACCGCGACCTGCACCGACCCGAGCTGCAGCTTCAAGGCCCCAGGCTCGAGCATCCGTCAAGCCATCTTTGACAGGACCGTCCCCCTCTGCCCAAGATGCAAGGAGAGGGATGAGAGGAGGAAGACTGGGAAGAAGGGGAAACCGGTCGGAGCGAGGTCGTCGTGGAAGGCAGGAGATGACAGCGACGAGGAAGATGAAGGCCCCGAGCTCGCCTACGGCGTCATGAAGGTAACTCCTGCAGGCCCCATCTCTGTTGAGCGGTGTGGAGAAAGAAAGAAGAAACCCTGAAGGCTGACGGAAGGAATTGCATGGGCTGAAAAGATAAACCTTCCTTTCTTCTTCTTTTGTTTTCACTTGTCTTCTTTTCTTTTTGACCCTTTTTTTTTTTTGGTTTCGTTGGCTCAATCCACAAATCGGACGATTCAAGCCGGACATCACCTTCTTCGGAGAAAAGGTAGGTTTCCTTTTCCCGCGCGCCATTTCTTCCAACGCCTTCTCAACCTGGGGTCGGTTCGAGGGCGCCTCTAACACTTTCCAACCCCAACCCTAATCGTCCTTATCCGTCGGAACTCGCGCGCCCATCGAAACTCTGACAACTCCTCTTCCAGCTGTCGGATGAGTTCGATCACAGTGAGTTTAAAAGAGGTCTTTTTTTCTTCTCCTGAGCGTGATCTAAAGGCAGGGTAGGAGAGGAAAGAGGAGACTGACTTGGAAACCGCTCTCTCTCGATGAACTCTCTCGGGCTACGAAAACCTCTTTCCCCACCCCTTTCCCCCCCAAACCAGAGCTCCTACAAGATCGATCCGAGGTCGACCTGCTGATCGTCATGGGGACCTCTCTCAAGGTGGCTCCGGTTTCGGAGCTGGTGGCCCACATCCCGCACAAGACGCCGACCATCCTGATCAACAGGACGCCCATCCTCCACATGCAGATGGACATCATGCTCCTCGGAGACTCGGACGAGGTGGTCAAGTACATTTGCGAAGCGCTCGCGTGGAAACTGCCCAAGCCTCGCATGAGTCACCTGGTCGGAGGCGTTCCTAACGGGGAGGAGGGTGAGGAGGGCCAAGACAAGGACGACTCGCCTGCTCCGGACCATGGCCATCTCGAGCCTCCCCAACGGATCGGTCAGAGGTGAGTCGATGAGCCCCCCCCGAAAAAGAGAAAAGAAAATTCGCTCCTCAACAGACGTCCTCTTCCCCCCCCCCCTCCCGCGCGCCCCATATCGAAAACTAAATTGTCCAAACGACAGTCACGCTTGGCTCTTCAAAGGGGCCGAGCCGGGAAGGTTGTTGGAGATGCTGAACGATCCTTCGAACGGGACGGATGAGGAGGAGGAGGAGGAGGGGGGAAATGACAGGTCCTCCTCTCCCGTTGGAGAGGTCCAAGGGGAGGGCGTCGAGGGGGACGAGGAGGGGGACAAGGGTGAGAAGAAGAGGGGAGGCGAGAGGAACGGCGCATCAAGAGATTCGGAATCGGATCCTCATCAGCAGCCGCAGCCCCCCAAGAGGTCGAGGGTCGTCTGAGTCCACCTTTCCATCTCCTTATTTTTTCTCACTCATCTTGTCGCGCGGGCACATTGATTCGCTCACTCACTCGCACTCCCCTCTCGGATATTGAGGAGGAATGTGATGCGTTGGATGGGTTTTCAAAAAAAAAAAAAGATAATAAAAAAGTTAAAGATAAGCTTCTACTCGCTTCTCTCTTGCTACACGTTTTCCTTTCAAAGGTTTCTTCAACATATAGAGGAGGGGGGGAGGGGCAGGAAAAAGGTCGCAAAACAAGGTGTGCGTTTTAGCAGGTTGGAAGGGAAGAAAAAAAGGGGATGGGTTGTGGGTACTGGTACGATAGGGGTGGAGGTTTCCTATTCAGTTGGCTCCCGGGCAAGAAGCTGGCTGCTCGGTCTGGACCTTCTTGATGGAAGAGGAGGGAGTGGCAGCTGGCGTCGCCGACGTGGAGCCGGTCGAGGCGGCACTGGCGGCACTGGCGGTACCCGAAGTGGAGGAGGGGGCAGGGTCGGACGACGTGGTGGTGGTAGCGTCGGAGGAAGCGTCACCCTGGACAGCAGCATCCTCAGATTCGGTGGGGGCATCCGTGTTCGAGTTCATCTGTTGACCGGCTGGAACAAACTTGAGCTTGACGTTATTGGAGCTGGTGGAGGAAGGCGAATTGGTCGAGGTCGAGTCTGACGTCTCGTCGCTGGAGGAGGATGGAGCGGGGGTAGCGCTAGCAGCAGCAGCGGACGTAGCGGCGTCAGAGTCGGTGGTCGAGGTGGCCTCATCTCCAGTCTCCTCTGAAGCTGGTTCTGGCTCGTCGCGGCGGCGAGACGCTGGAGTGGTGCTGTCGGAGGTGGCGGCATCGGAGGTCGAAGCTCCCGAGGTCACATCGGTCGCGGAGGCCGAGGTGCTGTTGGAGCTCGAGCTTCCGGTGAGATCGCTCGAGTCGCTGTTGACGCTCGAGTCTTCGCTCGTCATGGCGATATTGGAGATGTCGCCGGCGTACTCCTTGGTGTAGAGAGGCGAGAGATCACCGTTGTCGGGGTTGTACTCGAACCTCTGAGACTTGGCGTTCAACGTGGCCGTAGAAGTGTTTTGGCCCATGCAAGGCTGGAGCTCGAGAGGGGAAGGAGGCTTCATGTCAAACGTGGCGCACCACGTCATGGGCTCTCCCGAGGTCTCGTTTAGGAGAGGGACGACGATCTTGACGACCATGGTGCCGTTGTTGGCAGCCGCCACCGGTGTGGCGGCGAAGGTGTTTCCGGAGCCGGACGACGCGTTCGGATCCGCACCATCGGCGGCTGGTGGTGGAGACGAAGCGTCCTCCTCAGGGACGAGGTAGACCTGGGTCCTCTCTTCCTGACTGGCCATGAGGCTGTAGCTGAACCCCTCGGGAGTGGCGCTGTCGTCGGCCGTGGTGTTGGTGGCCATGCTCCTGCCGTTGGAAGAGCTGGGCTCGGCGTGGAGGACGAGGGAGGTGACCTTCTTGATGACGTTGTCGTCACCGAAGAGGAGATCCGAGATGGTGACGAACCCAGGGATGGCATTCAGAGGAGCTAGCAAAGGCTTGACGATACCCCCCACCAACCCTCGCTCCGAGAGGTTGTCGTATCGTGGTTCGTATGCGCTTTCGCCCTCACTTCGCTTGTGGCTGTGAATGTGCTCGTGGATGTGGGCATGGTCATGGTCGTGGTCGTGACCGTGACCGACGTACCTGCCGTATCGGTAGAGGTCGTCCCAGTAGTAGTCGTCACGGTGCTTTGGCTCGGGCTCCCTCTTCTTGTGCTCGTGGATGTGGATGTGCTCGTGGTCGTGACCGTGATCGTGGCCGTGGCCGTGGTGGTCGTACCAGTGCTCGCTGTGACGCCTCTCCATCATCTCGTCCTCGCCCTCGGCAAGGTCCCTGTGGATGTGAACATGCTCGTGGTCATGGCCGTGACGGTGACCGTGGCGATCGTAGTCGTGGTGGTCGTACCAGTGCTCGCTGTGGCGCCTTTCCAGGTTGGAGTCTGCCTCGTCGAGCTCGCCTTGGCTTGGATCGACGTCCCTCTTGTGCTCATGGACGTGGATGTGAGCATGTTCGTGGTCGTGATCGTGGCCGTGGCCGTGGTGATCGTACCAGTGCTCGCTGTGACGCTTGGCCACGATGAAGTCTCTGCCCTTGCCTTCGCCCACGTAGACGGAGAGCAGCTTGCCCGACTCGTGCCTGCCTCCCTTGTGCTTGGAGCCATGACCGTCCTCGCGCTTGGCGAGGCCGTGGTGGATGGCCCAGTGCTTGGAGTGGTGCTTCTTCTCGGCCTCCGTGTACTTTCCGTCGTGCCTGTGCTTGTGGCCGTGGTGGTGGTCATGGTCATGATCGTGGATGTGGATATGCTCGTGGACATGATCGTTGGACCTCTTGGAACCGACGGCAGCCCTCTTGACCTTCTTTTGCTGCGCCCTCTTGATCGGGGTCAGCTTCATGGTTGGGCCCACCTCACGGCGCCTCTTGGACGAAGTTAGGACCCCCTTTGGCAATGGAGGTGACTGGCTGGATCGGACGACGACCCTCTCCATCCTTTTGGAAGGTCCATTCCTAGCCTGCAGGTCACGTCCCGAAAACGTTGGCCTGGCCTCGATGACCTCGGAGGTGGCTGCCAGAACTGCAAGGGCGGCGGTGAAAGTGGAAAACGATGGAGCGATGACGACCATTTTGAATCCAGAACGTTCCTCTGATTTGAAGGAAATGAGAACGATCTGCTTTTCTTAAGAAGAGATGATCAGGAACCTGTCCCCAAAACAAAATGAAAAACGAAGTACGAAATCTATCGACCCGAGTATCCTCTGTCCCTTTTCTCTAGTAATGACCCTGTTGTTGTTGCTTTTTTCTATCTCTTCGCCCCGTTTTCGACTATGTAAAAGAAGAAGAGAAACCTTTTTTTTCGAGCTGGAGAAGAGAGAGAGAGAGAGAGGGAGTGACTGAGAGTGAAAAGCTTAAAGTTTGGTATAAAAGGGTTCTTTCAGATCGCCAGGATCTTGAGAAGAAAATAAGAAGTGGTAAGAAAGAGTGAATGGGTGGGGAGAAAGGGGTGACAAGCGTAAAGAAAGGGGAAAGGGAAGGGGAAAGGGAGCGGGTCGGGGAGAAGGCCATGGTCCCTTTTGTAGCAAAGTTCGCTGCTCTGCTCGGAAGCGCTTCGCTCTCTCTCCCTTTCTCTCTCTCTCCCTCTCTCTCTCTCCCTCGGCTTGCCTCACCTTGGCTCGCCTAACGTCTTGGTTCGGGCTGGACCAGGATGGGCGGGTCAGTGAGAGCGAGAGAGACTGGAGAGGAATAGAAGGGAAAAAAAGGGAAAGCAAAGCTGGATGGTAGAATCTAACAGACTCCTACCATCGCCGTCTCCACCATCCCATTTCGAATCGCCAAATGACCGCTGCAACGTCTCTCGGATGAGGGATGTCTTTATGTCATACTCTCTACCGAAGTTGCTTTCAACCTGCGTCGCGCACGCATCCTCTTCCTTCTCCTTTCCATCCTAGGGTGAGCTTAAGGCGAGTAGAAGTTGTATGGCCCCATGGGAGGCGAGTCCGTTGTGTTTCTCCTTGTGCGTATGCATCAAGTCCATACTAGGTTTTTGCCTCATTTCATTTTATTTTTGCTCCTTCCCGCTTCCCAAGGTTTAGCCAACATGGTCAAGGGAACAGAACAGTCACTCTGCTGGGTTGGCAGCAGCGGTCGTCGGCGATCGATGGCAAGAGTAGCTGTGGCTAAAACCAGGTAGAGGGGATGACTACTTGAACGACTAAAGTGGAAACCCAACCTCCCTCCACCATCGACTGCAGCTGTGAAGGGGTTAGGGAACGGGACTGAGAGGGGCTGCCAAGCTAATCCGACAAAGACCCGCTACAGAGTCCTTTCATCACGGTCCGCCACCCCTCTTTTTGAAGCAGGCGGTTATGATTCGCGGTCGGGCAAGTGGAATTGTTGGGTCTGAAGCCGCGATTCAACCTCTCTGTGTCACATTCCGAAGCGTGGTTGGCAAAGGCCCACTGATCCAAACCCAGTTGGCTGTGGCAGCCTTTCCCCCCCTGTGCTTGGAGAGAGTTGCCGTTCAGCCCAAGCTTCAAGCCATGACCGATTCCGATCGGTATTTTTTTCTTCCTCATGAAACGAACCTTGATGGTGGATGGAAGGTTGGCGGTGGTTCGCAAAAAGGAAGAGAAAAAGGAAAGGGAAAGAAAAGAAAAGAAAGAGCGTTGGACTGCGAGGAGCGATTGGGAATGAAACATTTTGGTCATGATTGAATGCGTAGCTCAGAGAGAAGGAACGCAACGGCTTGCTCCATCCCACCCCAACCGAAATCCTTCAGAGGCAGTACATCACTGTGAGAGGGTAAGTAATGGACAGAGGCAAGGTGATGAGTTTTCAGCAACTAGAGGGATGGGCAGAGCGTTTGCTACGCGTGAGCCAAGGATAGTTCGGGACCGTTGAACGGCTCAAGAAGTGGTCGGTCTCATCCTGTTTTCTCTTGCTGTTTCTTCAACACCTTGGCTACCTTGGGATTGAAGTAAGCTATGCAAACTATAGCTGAGAGTTCAGACGATCAAAGACAAGAACATCGACGACGACAAGATTTCACCCAAGTGACCAGTTAAGGAGAGAAACCAACCAGCCAAGCCATCCTCGTTCGCTCGCTCCCTCTCCATTTCCAACAAAGCATGACATAGTTCTACGGCCGTGCGTGCGTTCGAGTTACGAATGGTGGACGAACGAGGCGGGAAAGGTCGATGGATCTGACATGGACCGGCCTGATGTTCATCCAATTCATGATAGATTTCACCTGACTTCCGGCTACGTGACCTTCCCCCCCCCCCCCCCCCCCCCCGTTGGGGACACGGGTTGGGGGAAGTGTACCCCAAATGGCTTTACGCACGCATGTTTTTGTGGAGGTCCCCCTACTCCAGCTTAAGAAACCAGCCGACCTTGACATGAAGCCATCCCTTCCTCCCCTTGACCTGGGCCTTTCGCCATCACTCATCTCTCCCTTGTCCGTAAGCCGAGCCCTAGTGCCTGCCGGATCGACCCCATCATTGACACACGAGTCATGAGTGTTCTAGCCTTAATCTCCAACCGACGCCTTTTAGACGACGCCTCCGCCACCACCTCGAGTCGGACACTCATCACGCGACCATCCACGACAGGCTCAAAAGCTTTGTGGAGAAAGGGAGAGGTTGGGGAGGTAGGCTAGACATTGATGTTTGTGAGCAACTTGCCCACAAGCCACTTTCCCTCGAACTGGATTACCGAGGGAAGGTGAATAAAGGAAGAAGATCCGAACGTGCGTGGATGCCAAAACAAGAGTAAGGGCTCCACGGCATCGCCCTGCCCAACCGTTTGCAACACCTTTACAGATTCATCTCGTTGAGATTAGGTGTTGGGTAGAAGGGAAGGCCGGGTTGAACGGGTTTGAGAGACACAGTCACCTTTGAGACGGTCACTCAGAACGTCTCGATCCGAGTCCCTGTCGCGCCTTGGGCGCAGGCTTGTTTGCGCTCTGAGCGTCACGTGACTGACGAGGTGGGCAGGGGTTTCAAGTGATACGGCAACTTTGGTTGTAGCTGGCATCCCCTGATGGTAGTGCATGGCAGGACCATCACTCAAGATTGAGCAAGTTGAGATACATGACCGGCACACAGGTCTGTGGTAGTCGATCAGCTTGCAGGCTCGGTCCTACTGGAGGGCGAGAGGATTTGTGACCTGCGTCCGGTGGTTTTGTTTGGCGCGCGCAAGCCTGACCTGCAGGTGGATTTTGGGTTGTGTTATCCCTCTCGGCGATCTCCTCGCGTCTCTGGACCTATCAAGGTCAGGCTACCTCGCTTTGGCAGCCCATGCAGCGATGATATGAAAGAGTCCTTTTCTCAAGGTCCAGGAATTCAACCCTCCTTCTAACCATCCCGCTTTCGAAGGAGAGTCAAGGGGCTATGGAGCGAAGCAAGATCGACACAGCAACCACCGCTCCAAAAGCAGTGCTTGTGCTCGAGCCTCTTTCGCCAGGAAAGTGCTGCCACCGACCGAGTAAGAGCAGAGAGCAAGCAAGAGTTTGCTCGCCATGCCTTGCTGCCCCGGAAAAAGTCCCCTTCCCAGCTTCTCTTCCCTCACTCTGACTCGTCCGTCTATTCAGCAAAGCCAAGCCGAACGACATTCACGGAAGGCTTGCTTGTCGAGAGATGGTCCATCACGAGGCCGCCGAGGTAATACCACTCGAAGAAAAGGTGTTTGACCATGGTCCCTTTTCAACGTCTCGAGTCGTCTGATGGAAGCAAGCCTGTGACTTTGACTGTGACTGCGATTCACTTTAACTCTGTCACTCTTTGACCAAGCCTCTGCCCTCCGACGTGGTCATAGGTGACCACGCGCTGTGATTCGGGACAGGCTGTCCTTAAGGCTGGTTTAGCACACTTCGAACTATCAACTACCTATCTTCATGCATGGCTTGTCAAGTGACCTCCCTCCCTCCGCTGGCTGGTACGCTCGTCTGAACAAGGAGAATCCTCTCTTTTGGCATAAGACTGTCATCACTGTAATCTATACAAGCGTCCTGAAGTTATCTTGACAGCGAAATCGCCAACCAACCCGCTCCCCATGTTGGCGTTATCTCCCAATCTGGTGATGGTCATGCCTGGTTGGTCGGCTTGGCCTGTGACAGGAGAGCTTGATGGCCACCAGACTAAAGGCACGGAAGCCCGAGCTCACGGACCTCGCCCGACCTTCGCAACCCCTCCTCCTCCGTTCCACTCGCCTTTTTTTAATCTTACTTTTGTATTCATCTTTCCTTTTTCCCCTTTTAATCTTTGGGAATTCTAATCTTGATCCCTTTTTAAAGAAAGAACCATCGTTGCTTGCTCACCACCTTCCTACCAGCCATCCCCCCTCCCTCCTTCTGTTCCTCGCCTCGTTACGTCTTGCCTCTCCACCTCAACAATCTTTTCCTCATTCCCACTTCCCTCTCCTCCCTTCTTCCCTCTCCTCCAGCCTCTTCCGTCGATCATCCCTTCTCGTCTCTTTGGGCCTTTGCAGAAGGTTCACCGCCCTGAATCCTTGGTCATGTCCAACAGCGCTGCTGTAAAGGCCCCTGTTACGGGCCCAAAGCTGCCTCCCAACGCCACCAGACTTCCCCAGACTCAGCAACTAGGTGAGCTGACTTGATTCCCTTGCACCGCTGCCATGATTTGCACTTGACTCCGATCGCTCATGTGAGGCTGCTCGATCCTTGATCCCCCTTACCACCCAACGATTCCAACCGTTCCACGCCAAAGATGCTCTCCTCACCATAATCAGGGACAAGGAGACCCCAAGGTCGGATTTCATCTTTTACTCGGACAGGATCATCAGGCTTCTGGTCGAGGAAGGTGGGTGGAAGGGAACGGAAAAGGAAAGAGAGATCGCACAGTGCTGTGAAACACCAGGAACGGATGAGCTCATGTCTTCCTTGTGATCACAGGTCTCAACCACCTTCCAACCCTGGAAAAGACTGTCATGACACCGACGGGTCTGCCGTACAAGGGTGAGTCCTCTCCTTGGTAGCTTTGTGCCCAGCTCACATCAATGGGTTCTAGTCTCTCCTGATTGATGTGTCGAACACTGCCACCAATGGTCCACACTCTCGTCCCCTCATCCCCCCTCTCTCCTTTCCTTGTTCACCAGGTGTCTCCTTCCAAGGAAGGATCTGTGGTGTCTCGATCCTAAGGGCCGGAGAAGCGATGGAAGCTGGTTTGCGGGAATGCTGCAGGAGTGTTAGGATCGGGAAGATCCTCATCCAGAGGGACGAGGAGACGGCTCAACCCAAACTCTTCTACGCCAAGTTGCCAGAGGACATCGCCGAAAGATGGGTCCTTTTGCTTGACCCGATGCTCGGTAAGTCGCGAAATGGCTGGGGCTCAGAATGCTGGCTGGAGGATCGGGTCACGGTCTCCCCAGGGCGGCCGCGTTCAAGGCTCCGCCGAAGGGGGCCTCCTCTAAAACTTGATCCTTCCACCCTATCCATCTCTACAACCATCTCGCGAATCAGCCACTGGAGGTTCCGCCTTGAGAGCCATCGAGGTCCTCATCCAGCATGGCGTGAAACCCGAAAGGATCCTCTTCCTCAACCTCATCGCCTCACCCGAGGGTCTGGACAACATGTACAGGAACTTCCCTCAGGTCAGGGTCATCTCCGGCTGGGTGGACGAGAAGTTGGATGAAAAGAGTTACAGTGAGTGGTCTCAATCCAATGCTTTTCATCCCCAACCCCTCTCCCCCCTTTTCCTTCGCCGATGGAATCCTCACTGAAAGCGTTTCCCACTCTCGGTTTGCGTTGGTGGATCCATCTCACCCCACAGTCATCCCTGGTCTCGGAGACTACGGTGACCGCTACTACAGCGGCTGAGGCATGGCCTTTCCAAGGAGGAGCCAGCCATCACGAAACCAGGACCATTACGAGAGTGGAGTCAAGAGGCAATACGGACCCTTTTCCTGACCTCCCTTCACCCTTCTTTATTCATTCCTTCAACACTTTACCCCCCCCCCCTCTCCCCCTCACTCCACTCTTTTCGATCCTCCTCCCTTTGACCTCTTGACCTTGTCGTCACCATCCTGGACTGTAAGAAGGAAGAACCCCCACAACATCACCAGCAACGAGAAACACCCCGACTTCCAAAGCACCACGGGAAAAAGGAATCACCTCGGGAGGAAAGAGAAAGGGAAGGAGAAAGGGAAACTTGAAAAGTGGACGCAGGCAGACATACGTACGTGAAGGGGAGCGAGTGGGGGCGAGGATCGGAAAAAAGAGACGAATGCGCTGGATTTTCATATCGATTCATTTCTCTTTGTGAATGTCAAGGCAGACGGGGTCAGAAGTACAGATGAAAAATTTGGGGGGAGGATCAAGTGTGTTGGAGGTAGAGTTTGGGATGGAGGGAGGGAGTGGAAGAAAAAAGGAAATAGGTAAAGGGAAAAAAAGAAGACCATTTTCAACGTTGCACCGAGGTCAAACTCGTTGTGAAAAATGGGGGAGGGATGATGTGCACAAGGTTTATTGAGAAGAAAAGAAAGCGAAGGGGGGGGGGGGGGGGGGGGGGGGGAAAGGAAGACGTCCCCCCTTTCAAACCTTCTCCTCTTTCCACTGCAAACCAGGGTCGAAGCGAGAGACGTTGAGATTTTCGATTTGATTTTTCTTTTCAAGGGTCGAGGGGGGAGAGGAAGGAAGGTTTTTTTTTTCCTTCGGTTGTTGTGTGACAGACTTGAAGGTCTCATCTTGGACGTCATGGATGGGGAGTTCCACCGTTCCCGAATCCGTTTCCCCGAGGGCGGGGGGGTGGGGAGGGGCAAGGTTTGCCAGTGGATGAATCTTTCGAGGCCACATGCACCGTGCTCATCCCCTCACTGATCCAAAGACGAGCGAAATTGGCTGCCCCTGGTTTTCTCCTCCGCCTCTCTCTTTCTGCTTGTATCCCCATGTTTGGTCGTTCGGAATGCCCTCCTTCTCTTCAGATTGTCCCCTTCCTCGCTCCCTCCTTAAGAGAGAGAGACCCCCACTATCGTCCATGTGGTCGCTCTCCCCTGCTCTTTACTCCCTTCCGCTCTTCTGGCCTCAAAGAAAAAGAAAAGGAAAGAAAGAAAAGTACAGGCCTCTCTCCTGGCATACCCGTTCCGACGTCGGGCATCAGAAACAGAGAGGAGGATCCAGAGGGGGACATTCGAATGCGTCGTTCATAGTTCGCCACGCCCTCATTGCGGACGTGGAGGGATACCGTAACCAGGAGGTGGTGGCCTGTAACCTGGCATCCCAGGAGGAGGGGCGCCGAATCCGGGTGGTGGACCGCCGGGCATTCCAGGAGGAGGGCCACCTGGGAATCCTGGCGGAGGACGGCCGAAGCCCGGGGGCGGACCGGCGGGCATTCCAGGTGGTGGTGGGACGCCTGGCATTCCCGGTGGCACCATGCCCCCCATCGGTGGCCTCTGGTAGGCCATCGGTCTCGCCATCATTGGTGGTGCCCCCGTTGGTGGCAAGTTCAACCCCATCCCCCTTCCCGCTGGCTGCCCACGTCCCGGTCCTGGTGTCATCTGCAATGAGGCGGAGCGAGTCAAAAAGTGATCAGAGTCGTGCGGTGAGTCTCCTTATCTGCCTGCACTTTGCTTTTCTTCCTCTTTCCCCCCCTCCCCCCGCGAAGCGAGATCGTACAGAGAAACTCACGGTTGGTTCCTTCTTTTCATCTTGAGGTGGAGGGGCCTCGACGCTCATGCTGACAATGTTCTCACCCCTCAGGATGAGAAGGCCAAGGCTCCTCTTCTGCTCGGGCAGCCCATCTCCATCCTCGGTGGCATCGTCATCGTCGTCCTCGTCGTCCGTGTCGGCCTCGGCCGCCTTCTTCCGAGCGGCTGCGGCGGCCGCCTTCTTGGCCTTCTTGGATCGGATCTTTCGGTACTCTTGAGAGTCAGCCAGGACCAGGTTCATGTGGCTGTCAAAGGCGAGGAGCTGTCCCACGATCTGCCTCGTGTCGTTCAGCGTGATCCGGAGGCGGTAGTTGATGAGGGCCATCATCTTGCCCCCCTTGGGTCTTGTTGGAGGCATCTTGGTAGATCTTTGCCTTCCCTTTATTTCTCCTTCTTCGTGTTGTTCTCCCGCCTTGTGACCTCAGAAATCGAGTAGCAGTAGACCCTTCCTTGTGAATGGTAGTGAAGCGGGGGAGGTAAACGGATCGCTGTTGAAATCGAGACGATGAGAGAAGTGCGGAAGGAGGTGATTCCGGCCAAGGAACGTCTGGCTTGTTCAAGGCAGGGTCCGATCAGTCTGACTGGGGAGGGATGAGAAGGGCGCGATGGGTTTGCGGTTGGAAGCTCGATTTTCTCCCTCTCGCTCTTCGCGTCTGGGAGCGACTGCTAGAAAGCAGGGTGATCGGACCAAAAAAAGCTGTCACGTGTGATGAGTAGGTGTAAAGTATCGTATCGGGATGACGTCCCCGTTCGCAATCTCCCGATTCGTGTTTGATCAACCAAGCTCTCGGAGCCGACAAAGCCGAATCCTACGATCATATCAAAAAATATGAGTGTCCTCTCTTGGATTTTTTTTTTTTTTCCAACTCGGCTTTCCCTCCCACCATCCCGACTTTCCGATTAACTCGCAGCGGTATTTTTTTTAATCGAAGGAGCGGGTCCTTCCCCAGTTGCCAGATCCCACATGCTCTCGGCCATCATCATCACCATCGTCATCATCCTCATCATCGTTATCTTCTCGATTTTTCGCAGATTGTTCTTCCACCCGTCCGGAATCGCCAAGCTTGGAAAGAGATTCGCTTGTTGCCTGCGCCAACGGGGGGAGGGGAAATCCTTTTCTTTCGCTTTAGTGAAATAACCGTCTTTAACCGTTCCTTACCGGCATCTTGGCAGGCAAATTTTTTATTTTTTATTCTTTTTCGTTCATTAAGCCAGGGAAGGGGGGTTTTTGGTCAGGTGGAGAAGTTTTCGGAGCGCCAGTTTGTTACGCGCAGCAAAACACACGCACTCGAAACATTCAAGATCTGCTGCGCAATCAACCCACCGAGGCCAAGCCGGTTATCAAACCAGCACGTCTCGAGTCGATTCTTCTGTTTTGGCTACTAAACAGAGGGAGGGCTTGCTTCCTTTTACCGGCTCGATTCCCTCCCTTACGTCCCCCCCTCCCCCTTGCAAGCTGCACAACGACTGACCTGCCATTTTACCGAAACTGGGCCCTTTCTAGCTGGAGTCATTTGACCCGACCTGTCTTTTCGGGTTTCCTTTCTGTCCATCTTTCTTTACTTGTTTAGGCCATGGCAACGTGACAGAGCCAGGAAAACTTTAGAGGGGGATTTACAAGTGGGGTGGTATGAGTCATGGATGGACCCGTAACCGATGCCTACGCTCCCTCCGCAACACTCCTACACTTCGATCCGTACCCGTACCTCTTGGTCGCTCACCCCCCACCTCGCTCTTCTTTTAAACACACCCCTGTACAATCCTAGCTTTATGCCAGCGCAGAGCTCTTGGAACCCTGCATGATTCGAAAAGGGCCCGACCAACGAGATAAGGGGGGTGGGTGGTTTGGATGGGATGTCGGGGTCTTCTTCGCACCAATGAGGCACGATGATATAAGCCCAAGGGAGCCGACTGTCTGTCTGTCAACGGGACAAGTGAAAGCTAGGCAGAGCCAGCAGGTGTTCACGGCTACATGCAGTTTCACTACCCTACCTCCCGCGCTCTCATGTTCGAACGTTTCTCCAGTGTGACTCGTTTGGCAAACCGTTTTTGACGATCCTTGTCGAGAAGCCAACCGGAGTTTTTCTTTGGTTCCCCCCCTTGATGAGTTTCGATTATGGGAGGTCGGCTTTAGATTTTCCACGTATGTATTCTTTCTTTAACAGAAAAGGGGGGGAGGGGGTAAGGAATGGGAGGGGGAGAAAGAAAGAAAGCGGCGCTACGGCCGTGTGGACGCGTTTAATGGATTCGATTCGTCTTATTTGTTTTTCTTTTCATATTTCCTCGGTCCCTTTCTCTCATCCTCTGCGCCTGCGCATCGGCCCTTGGCAGTGAGATGAATAATCATGAATGTGGATCAAAAAGGTGTTGTTGTTGTTCCAGCCACCACGAGACCTCTGAGGTAGAGGGCTCGAACTGGATCGGAATATGGATTAGATATCGACCAAGGAGGCGATTCGAAATACAATAGATACATCCAAAGAAAAAGAAAAAACCAAGTGGAACACTCATGATCCTCGCCCAGATAAAGGATGTGTAAACCTACAAACATGTCAAAAACTCCGGGCAAGGCAAGGAGCGGGAGAAGGTGGTTTAGGGGGTTGAAGGAAGGGGGGGAGACGGAGGGGGAAGGAAACACAAGACCTGCGCAGAATTCGCCACAGAACAGGTGGGAAGAGATAACGTTTCACGATCCACGCACATCCTCCTCCCTCACCCACCTTCCCGTATCATTACGATGGAAGTAAAATGCCGATTCGAGGGAAGAAGGGGAGGGGGTTTCTTTTCCTAATGAATGAAAGAAAAGTGAAATGGAGCGCTCGGAATGCCCTTTTCCTCGTGGCAGTGGGTTCGGAAGTTGGCAGCAGTAAGTGTGCAGGGCAGGTAGTCAAGTCCGTCCTCAGAGTCATCTGGCCATGGAGTCACAGTGAAAGAGGCTTTTTTCCCTTGGCTACCCGGCCCCACCCTCCAAACTCTTCCTCTTCCCCTCTCCCTCCCCTTCGGACTTGTCACGTAGCCACTGGCTATAAACAGTCTCGGTTGCTTCAAGGGTTCTCCGAGGCTCCTTCCCGCTCCCCCCCCTTTCACCAACAAGCCTCTCCTGCCCCCTTCCACAATCACGGAATCGACTTAGCCATCATTTACTAAATCTCTTCCCATCGTCGAAAGCCCTGCCCCCTCTCTTCCCTTGATTCACCTCCCCTCCCTTGTTAGACAAGACACGGATTGGGTTAGCGTGCACTACCGGAACTCATAATCTCTCCCCCTCCTTGCTCACCAACCAACCAAAACCACCGTCCATCATCATCATGTCCCCCTCGGCTCAGATCTCTACCAGCGTTCCAGCCACCACGATCCCCACCAAGGTCATGGCATCGTCGTCCAAGAAGGCGACCTCGTGCGCCTGCAACTGCTCCAGCGACGCCGCCACCACCTCGCAGGCGATCCAGGTCCAGCCAAGCCGCTTCCTCTCAGCCGCCGCCAAGGCCAGGCCCCCTTCTGCCATCCGATCCCTCTTCCCAGCAGAACTCATCCCAGGCATGCTCTCGCTCCTCGCGGGAAAGCCCAACCCGACCACGTTCCCCATCGCCGAGATCTCCATGACCCTCAAGCCTGACGCCGTCGACGGGATGGGAGAGGACGGTCAAGGGAAGAAGCTCGAGATCAAGGGAAAGGACCTGGAGACCGCCCTCCAGTACGGTTACACCTCCGGCACCGTCTCGACGCTCAAGTGGCTCACCGACTTCCAGAGCAGGGTGCACGGTAGGGAGATCGTCAACCAAGGCGACAAACTTGACGGCGTCGCCGGCAGGACACCTTGGAGGATCACGATCGGCGTTGGTAGCCAAGATCTTTTGAACAAGGTGAGTCGGGAACAGTCCATGCTTTTTACCCCCTTCCCCCTCTCCTTTCTGCGGGCGAAGAGTCAAAGAAGGTGTGAGGCATCGCCCTTGGAAATCCGCCAATTGGGGGAGAGTCTTCTCCCTGTTATCGGGAATGCTCCCGAACGGGGTTAATGGAAATCCGTTCTCTCGGGCGTTGGGTTGATAGCTCCGAAGAGGCGTGGCCTTACGGGGTAGGGATTCCGGGGAAAATCATGACAGAAAACCTTGTGTGATTGACAGTCTTTCGTTCTCTAAACTCTAAAAAAAAACCCTCATCGACAACTCAGGCTTTCGAGGCTCTGGTCAATCCTGGCGACGTGGTCCTGGTCGAATCGCCCGTCTACACCGGAATCCTGCCATCGTTGGAGATGTTGAAGGCAAAGATCGTCCCGATAGAGAGCGACTCGGAGGGGCTCTCCTCGGTCGAACTCGCCAAGATCTTGGCCGAATGGGGGACCACCCCTCTGACGAAAGGCTTGGCCGCACCAAAGCTCCTCTACACGACACCGACAGGAGCCAACCCGGCCGGCACGACGGCCTCGGATCAGAGGAAGAGGGAGGTGCTCAAGCTGGCCAGGGAGTACGACTTCATGATCATGGAGGACGACCCTTACTACTACCTCAGCTTCGAGGGCCTCGGTCAGGATCCCGTGACGCGGACGAGGTCGAGGTGCTACTGGTCGCTTGAGGAGGAAGGGAGGGAGGTTTACGGAACGGGGAGGGTGCTGAGGTTCGAATCCTTCTCCAAGATCCTTGCGGCAGGTCTGAGGCTAGGCTTCGCCACGGGCCCCGAGGAGATCCTGGAGGCGATCGACATGCACACGGCCATGGCCAACCTCCAACCTTCGGGCGTCGCCCAGGCGGTCGCCCAGAGGCTCTTCGACCACTGGGGCGTCGAGGGCTTCCTGAGGCACGTCGACCAGGTGGCCAGCTTCTACGAGAAGAGGAGGGACAACTTTGAAGAGAAGGCGAGGAGGATCCTAGGAGAGGTGGCCGAGTGGGTCACCCCCGTGGCCGGCATGTTCCTCTGGCTCAAGCTCAAGCTGCCACCTTCGGCAGAGGGCGACGACCAGGGCGACTCGTTCGCCCTCATCTCGGAGAGGGCCAAAGCCGCCGGAGTCCTGGCCGTCCCAGGCATGGCCTTCATGCCAAGAGGCGACAAGACGTGCTACGTCAGGACCTCCTTCTCGCTGATCGAGGAGGAGAACGTCGAGGAGGCCTTCCAAAGGCTCCGAGGCGTCATCCTGGATGCGTGGAAGGAGTCCGGTCTGGAACTCAACCCACTTTGAAACGTTCCCGTCCCCGCCAACCTCCCTCTTGTTCCCTCCACCAAAAGAGGGGAAAAGGAAAACACCCACAACCGCATCCAATGCGATGGGTAGAGGACGAACATGGACACTTCTCCATCATGCATCTTGTCCATCGTTCCATTTTTCTTTCGTTTTCATTCCTTTCGCCTGCGCAGCTTGTTTCTCCAAGCATCATCATGCCTTGCCCACCCCCCTCACCCAAAAATCCCCATCGAATCTTCACCATGCATTAGATCTCATGTTTCCCCCGTCTTCTGATAGAAAGATGAACAGCCCTCCCCTTCATACCCCCTCCCCCACTCGCCTCATCCCACCTACCCCCTTGAAAGACAAACAGAAAAAATGAAAAAAAAGATAATAAAAAAAAAACCAAAAGATCGAACGACCGATTGCGAAAGGAATGAGCATACGCGCGGTAAAATGTAAAAAGTCGCACCCTTGATTTTCCTTTTTTAAAAAAACTTTTTTACTTTCATGGGTGATGATTTCCTGGATTTTTCTTTCTCTCTCTCTCTCTCTCTCTCTCTCTCTCTCTCTCTCTTATCCGCCTTCCTACCCCCCTCCTTCGTCTCTCTTTCCCACTCAAGCCATCTCGCTTAACCCCCTCCCGAAAGACTTCCCACACCCTTTCTAGACCCATTGGCAAGCCAGGTTCTTTCCGAAAGGTTAGCTACGGAGGTTTCCCTTTTTTTTATACGGTCTCTCGCATTCAAAAGCAAGCCATGGGTCGGAACCACTTGTCGGCTGCCTCGAATTGTGCGTGGACTTCGTTGGCGATCGACTTTTCGGCCTTCAAGGTCTGGACAGCGATCATCAACTGTCTCGCCGGGTTAGAAAAGTGGGGAATTGGGGAAAAGCATGGGCGAAAAATGGTTCAATATCATCGCATCAAAAGCATTTGGAAGAGTTTGGGGGGGGGGGGGGAAGGATACTTAAGGCGCCCGAAAGGAAGAAAGAAGATAAAGAAAAAAGACTCACCGAGTCCCAGAACCTGAACCCTTTGGCGAGCTCTGCCTTTACGTCCTTGACGTTTTCGAAGAGCTCATCTAGCATCTCAATCACGCTGGCCTTTGCTTCCCTGACCTCTTCCGAGTCCCTCTCGTCTTCTCGGACGGTGGATCCGTGGAACGTGATAAGGGCCTCGACGTAGCACTTGACCACGATCCCTAGCCCGGTGTTGGTGTCGTTCTGGAAGGGCAGGCTGAGCGAGATATCCAGGTAATCGTCCCTCGCCCTCCTGGCGTCTCCTCTCAGTAACATGCTCATGGCGATCATCTCGACCAGAGACCTCATGCTCCTCCCTGTAGCCTTGAGGAAGCTGTTGAAAGTCAGGAGCTCCCTCGACAGCGGCGCCGTCCACTGCTGAGGCTTGAACGTCATCGGCAGCATGCTGAGGCTTCTCATGACCAGTAGCAGATTCCTCTTCTCGTCCGCCTCGCCCATGGCCGGACCTCCGCTGAAGGCTCTTCCCCCGTAGTAGTTGGCATGGAGGGCCCCACCACGGATCAGCTCGAGCGCAAGGTAGAGAGGCTCCTGGAGCTTGTCGTTCAGCCTGGCCTTCTTGAGAGCCAGGTGGAGCGCTCTGGCGTAGGGCGTGTGGAGGTGAGCGTGGTTGAGGAATCCCCTCAGCTCGAGCATCCTCCAGATGACGTTCGCCACGATCTCGTCCTTCTTCTCCAGTTGGGAGAGCGTGCTGTCCGCTTTCTGCTTGCGAGGTGTCTTGGTCCTCGCAGCCAGCGCGTCCGAGGTGGTCGCGCCTAGACAGAGCGCGATGTCAATCGTGCTCGAGTTCTGCCGCCTCAGCTCCTCCTCGACGAAGGCGACGGGGACATTCCACTGGTTGACCCTGTTGATCAGCTGCAGCGTAGCCGAAGAGTCGTGAGGGACAGGGTGGTCTACCGAGGGCTGGAAGTAGTAAACCGCCGTCAATTTCTTCGAGCTCCAGAATCCGTTCAGCGCCGAGCAGGCCAGCGCCACTGAGACGCACCTCGGACTCTGAGGCGTTTCGGTCAGGTTCTCTCGGATGTACCGCTTGTAGTCCTCCGTCTCGCCATTATCCAGCGGGGGCACCTCGACAACGAAGCCGCTTACCAGGTTGGAGAGGACGCTGAAGCCGATGAGGCCCCTGGAGAGGTGGAGGAAGACCTCGTCAGGCAGGCGGTGAGAGAAGATCTCGTGAAGGTCGACGGGGATGTCGGCGGCCGTCAGGATGGGCGCGCCAGCCGTCCCACCGACGGGACCTCCGCCAGCGGCAGGTCCTGCGCCGTTGGCGCTGGCGGGAGAGACGCTCCCCGGTGGGAGAGGTGGAGGCGGGGTAGCTAGCGGAAGCGGGAGGACCCTGCCTTCCTCGGCAGAGAGGACAAGGCAGAACTTGACCATCGACCTGGCGCGGCAGAACTGGTCTACGTAGTTGACCTTGTGGACGCCAGGGTGCTGCTCGAACGAGGCGCAGAGTGTGTAGCCGTCCTTGTACTGCTTAACGACGTCGTTGATCTGCCGTATGTTTGGCGGGGCGCCAACATTGGTCGGGGCGGGCCCGACGGAGCCGTCCGTCAGGGGAGGGAAAGTGGCGCAGAAGTCGGAACCAGCAAGCAGACCAATGTCCAGGAAGCGCTCTTCGCTGCAGCGCAGGTCGTTCATGATGGCTTGCTTGGAGGCATACTGGAGGGTACTCGCCTGGAGATCCAAGGTCAGGATCACTTTGTCCACCCTGTCGAAGAGGAAGAGCTCGTTGGGACCGTACATGGAATGGACGTAGCTCTTCGAGTGTCGCTCGAGCGAGACCAACTAGAGATTATGGATGAGAGAGAGAGTGTGTGTGTGTGTTCATTTATTTATTTTTGATTTTTGATTTTTCGGTGGAAGGAGGTGGAGAGGGAGTCAAAGATTGCGGATTCAGAAGGGGGAAAAGTGAGGGGGCGAGGATGACAGGAGGGGCGCGCAGCGGCAGGCTCGAATAGACGTGGCAATGGCTGCCAAGGATGGATGGATGCGGGTAACTCACCTGACCGACGGCTAGGTAGGGAGCGACGATGAACTCGACGTTCCTGTGCCTAAAGGCCCTGAGGATGGCGCGGTAGAGGTCGGGATAGTGGAGGCTGTTGCTGGTGCTGAGGAACTGGTGAGCAAGGTCGACATTGCCGTTCTCGTAGGCCTCCCAGGCCCTCGTCCTCTGCTTTGGCCTCGGATCGTCGTAGCTGAAGGGCCTAGTCTTCTTGTTGGGTGGGAGACCGTTGAGGACGAAGACGGGCTTGACCCTGGCCTTTTCCAGAGCGCGGAGGTCATGCTCGATGTGAGAGATGAGCGCGAGAGGTTGACCTCCAAGAGCGGCGACGAGTGGCTCTGACGACGCCGGGGAGGAGAGAAGCTGACGAAGGTAGTAGGTGACGTCGATGCCGAGCCTCGTGTCCTTGAGCGCGCTGAGGGGGCAGGTTTGGATCAAGCCCCGGTCGTGGAGATAGGCTGTGTGTTGCGGAGAGGAGGTTGGTTTGATGAAGGCGAGCGAAGGGTGAGTTGAAGGAAGGAGAGGAAGCGAGAGACTCTGTGGGAGGGATGACTGTCTCCTTGGAACTCACCCTGGAGACCTCTTATCATGATGGGCAGACCAAGATTTCAGGGTTTCGATGTAAGCGCCCCCTCCTTGTCTGTAGAGTGTTCCTTTCTTCTCTTTCCCTTTTCTCCCTCCACCTTTCCTTTCCCCACCTTTTGTCTCCTTTCCCTTCCTTCTCGTCCCTTTCTCTTTCGTAACCTTCCTGCTTCTCCCTTCCTCCTTTTGGAACTTGCGAAGGGGAGGTTGCCGGAGTGTGCTACGGAAAACCCCGGAACCGAACGGGGCGAGGGTGGGAGGGAGGGGGAGGGAGCGGGAGAGAGAAGGGGAGGAAAGGTGGTGAACCCAAGTGATGAGGGTGGGAGGGGATGCAAGAGTAGCGAGTGGTGACTGGTGAGTGGTGAGTGGAAAAGGAGTGAAGAGAAAGTTTAGAGAGTAGCGACGGATGATTTTAGTGAAGAGGGAGTGTTAGTGAGTAGTGACCAGTGGATAGTCACAGTGTGAGTGGAGTGAGGAGGCAGTGGGCGAGGTGAGTGTGTATTCGGTCTACAATCACATGAGAAGGTCCCCCCTCCCCCCATTTGACCAACAACAACAAGTCTGTGCTCAGGCTCTCGACCCTCACCGCCAACTGACCAAAAGACGAGAGCTCGACGGATGAGAGCGATTCGTTTCCGATCGGGCGGGGGAGATCTCGACTCGAACAGGGATGAAGAAGGAGATTCCGATCCCCAAGGCTTCGATGAGAGTCGCGAGCGTGTACTGCATGTATCCCTTGGTTATCATTTTGCACAGGTATCACACCGTGACTTGGATCCCACCCAGAACTTTGTCGCTCGATGGCGATTCAAGCTGGGGTACCTGCAGTCACTCTGTCTGAGCCTTGGAGTGGCGTGAAACCGACGTAAATGAGAATCCTTTCGGTGTCGACACTACTCTGACGACCAAAGACACCTTAGAACCTTTGGCATGGGAGTGGGATGACCCGTGCGTCACTCTGGCCGATCACCAATAGACACTCGCTCTCTCATCCTTGGAATTTGATGAAAACTGGTTCGAGCGCGGGTGTGCGTGGTAGTCTTGGAAGGATCGAATCGGTTTGGATCGGGAGATGGGAGGAGGGATCGGCTATCAAAAGGAAAGAGGAAGCGGAAAACGGGGGACGGAGGACGGCTTTCAGCACGGTTACAACAGAGGTGGGGGGAGTGGCCTTCACCTGAAAGACCTGGTGGATACCAGCCCCGGCTATCAAGGCGGGTATCAGCGTGGGCGAAGAGAGGGAAAAGGGAGCGGGACAGGGAGGGAGAGACCTGGAACCATATCCCCCTCCCCATCCTGCCATCCTCCAGACATCGTTCTGATTGCCGTCCTTTTCACCAACACCAAAAAAGGAAACAAGGCGAAAGGCTTTGACAGCCATCAAGTTCGTCATCTTTCTCGTCCTCATCCACCACCACTCCAAGAGAGAGTAAGAGAGAGAAGGAGAGTGATTTTGCTTCTCCCTCCCCCTCCTTCGCACAGATACACTCACACTCTTACTCACCCCTTCTCCCTGATATAAGTATTATCGACTCAATCAGGACACCAGAATAGGAAGGAAAGAGCCAGCAGAGATTCAACCACCAACGTACTTCCGTCCCTGCCAACCAGCCACCCACCTACCCCTAGCCCACCCATCAACCCTAACCTGGCCTTTGAAGCTCAAGCCCCAACTCCCCGCGAACCAAAAGGGAAACCAGCTCGTGCCCCTTCCACCATGTCCAAGCGCCTTCAGATCGCCATCGGTACGTCTCGCGATCCGCATTCCTGATCGCCTACCAAACCTCACCATTCCTTCCGCATTCCTGACTTTTCTCATCCTTGCCTTTTCTTTCCTCTCCCTCTCCCTCTCCCTCTCCCGCTCTCTTCCTTGCTCTCGCTCTCTCTTCATCCTCATCTCTCCTCTCCTCTTCAGATCGAGGTGGAACCTTCACAGACTGCCTCGGCAGGATCCCCTCCACAGAGCCTGGCAAGCCCCCAAGAGACATTGTCATCAAGCTCCTCTCCCACGACCCTGCAAACTACCAGGATGCACCCAGGGAGGGCGTCAGGAGGATCCTCCAGATAGCCACGGGCAAGAAGATCCCGAGGGGCGAAAAGATCGACACTTCTCAAGTCGAATACATCAGGCTCTCGACCACGGTGGCCACCAACGCCCTCCTTGAGAGGAAGGGAGAGAGGCATGCCCTCGTCATCACCAAGGGTTTCAAAGTGAGCCGTCTTTTCTGTCTTTCATTTCATTTCGTGTTTGTCCTTGACCTCAACTCCGCGCTCCACTACTCGGCTCAAACGACTCGGATCTGACGACCGGTTTGTCAACGCATACATCCTTTCTGATCCACAACCACTTTGAAACCCCCCCCCCCCCCCCCCACCCCTTCCCTTCCATCTCAGGATCTCGTCCAGATCGGCAATCAATCCAGACCCTCGATTTTTGACCTCGCGATCCGAAAGCCAGAGGTCCTCTACTCGGGCGTGCTCGAGGTGGACGAGAGGGTCACGCTGGTAGGCTACTCATCCGACCCGAGAGCGCGACAGAATGCTGTCCGCTTCTCTCAAGACCAAGACGGTGCTCACGTCATCGAAAAACCCTACACAGGCGACGATCAGCCTCCCAAAGCGTACGACGAGAACGGGAGGCCAACGAGGGAGGCCGAGATCGTCCGTGGCGTTTCGGGAGAAGCGGTGGCGATCCTCAAGAGGCCGGACGAAAAGATCATCCGGAGCCAGCTCGAGAACCTGTACCACGAGCAAGGCTACCGTAGCTTGGCCGTCGTCCTGATCCACAGCTACACGTATCCGGAGCACGAGCGGATGATCAAGAGGATCGCCCAGGAAGTCGGCTTCGAGCACGTCAGCTGCAGCGCCGAGCTCATGCCCATGATCAAGATGGTGCCCAGGGCCACCTCCTCGACCGCCGACGCCTACCTCACCCCGGTCCTCCAGGCATACATCGACTCTTTCTTCTCCGGCTTTGACGAGTCGCTCCGGGACGGGAGCGCTGGAACCAAGGTCGAGTTCATGATGTCGGATGGCGGGCTGACCTCGGTCTCTCACTTCAACGGCCTCAAGTCGATCATCAGCGGACCCGCGGGAGGTGTGGTCGGGATGGCGCTCACCTCGTACGACCCGAGGGATGGGAGGCCCTGCATCGGCCTCGACATGGGAGGCACCAGCACGGATGTGTCGAGGTTCGCGGGCCAGTACGAGCAGGTCTTCGAAACGGTCCTTGCCGGCATCACGGTCCAGAGCCCCCAGCTAGACGTCAACACGGTCGCCTCCGGCGGTTCGTCCAGGCTCTTTTTCAGGAACGGACTATTCTCGGTGGGGCCCGAGTCGGCCTCGGCGCACCCCGGCCCGACCTGCTACAGGAAAGGTGGGCCGCTGGCCATCACGGACGCCAACCTCGTCACCGGTCGGCTGGCTGTCGAGATGTTCCCAAAGATCTTCGGACCCAACGAGGACGAGGGCCTGGACGTCGAGGGAAGCGCGAGTGCCTTCAGGGAGCTCACCGATCGCATCAACGCCGAGACGGGAAAGGAGATGAGCGTCGACGAGGTCGCTCAGGGCTTCATCCGCATCGCCAATGAGACGTGAGTCTGGAAATATGATCCTCTGAAGGTGGGGAAGGGACAGAGATTTGTCTGTGAGATTGTCCAAGCTCACTCGTAGTTGATTCTTCTTCCACCCCCCTCGCTCGATGAACAGCATGTGCCGACCGATCCGAGCCTTGACGGAAGCGAGGGGATACTCTACCTCCAAGCACATCCTCGCGTGCTTCGGAGGGGCGGGTGGACAGCACGCCTGCTCGCTGGCGAGATCGTTAGGCATCTCGACCGTGATCATCCACAAGTATTCGTCCATCCTCTCGGCGTACGGCATGGCGCTGGCGGACCGGGTGTTTGAGGCTCAGGAGCCTTGCTCCGAGGTGTGGGACGGCGAGGGGGGGGAGGCAAGGTCGAGGGTGGAGAAGAGGGCCGAGCACCTCTCGCGGGTCGTCGAGGAGGAGCTTGGCAGGCAAGGGTTCGAGAGGGGGAGGATCTCGATCGAGGTGCTGCTCAACCTGCGCTACGACGGCACCGACACGGCGCTCATGACACTCAAGCCCGAAGCCGGTTGGGACTTTGAGAAAGTGTTCGTGGAAAAGTACCGTCAAGAATTCGGGTTCGTACTGAGCGACAAGAACATCGTGGTGGACGACATCAGGGTCAGAGGGATCGGGAGGTCATTCGACAAGCTCGGCGAGTCGGTCCACGAGGAGCACGCCAGGTACAGCTTCGTCGACTCGGAGGCCGTGGGCAAGGCGCAGGTGAGGAGCGTCTACTTTGACGTCTCCAACGTTCCCGCAAGGTGGTTGGAGAGAGTGCAGAGGGCCGACGCCGAGGGCGAGGGCGAGAGTCAAGCGACGGTCGACAAGAACCGAAGGGGTCTGAGGTTGAAGACGCCCGTGGTGAGGCTCGCCGACATTCGACCTGGCGAGCAGGTGCCAGGACCGGCCATCTGCATCGACGAGACCCAGACCATCCTCGTCGAGCCGGGCTGCGTCGCTCAGGTCACCAGTCAGGCCGTCGTGATCAGGGTCGAATACTGAGACGCGTTCGAACCATGGCCCTTTGTTTCGTGACTTGACCCATCCTTCGACATCCTACCCCTTCTTCGCCCCTCTTTCCCCCCTCCCTCCCTTCTTTGCCTTGATGTATGCTCATACACATACCCAAATCGCTCTTCCCACTAGGATCGCCTCTCTCTCTCTCTCTCTCTCTCTCTCTCTCTATTCCCCTT
>KZ819727.1:0-12579 GCA_003144235.1 Violaceomyces palustris | reverse complement strand
CCCCCCCTCCACAAAACCCACTCGACCCACGCAAGACAGAATGTCGTTCCTAGCAACCAGGTCGGCGCTCGCCACCACCTTACCAAGGAGCAGCGCTGTCAGGCCGCAGGCCCTCGCGAGCACCAGCTCCTTGTTCCTCCCCAAGCCTCAGAGAAGGGGATACGCTTCCGCACAGCCGGACGCAGGCCCGGTCAGCTTCAGGTTGAGCGAGGATCAGGAGGCTTACCAAGGTGAGTGTCGAGGAGGGAAAAAAAAGGGGGGGGGGGGGGGAGTGAAAGGGTTGATACATGCTGGCATACATTCCTGAAAAGCATGGACGGAGGAGGTGCCTCTCCCAAGGTTGGGAAGAAGGGTGCTTGCTGACACACCTTTTCCCACCAATCTCTCTCTCTCTCTCTCCACACACACGCCCCGTTTCCTCGCTGGAATCAAGACCTTGCGAGAAAGTTCACTCGCGATCACATCATCCCCAACGCCAGGAGGTACGACGAGACCATGGAGTACCCGTGGGAGATCATCAAAAAGTCTCACGAAGGTAAGCTTGCCATTTTCCTCGGTCTGAGAGATCGTATCGCTCTAGTAGTGAACCGTCCCTTCCACCTCCTTCGCTTTCCCTTCCTTTTCTCATCCTGCCACGTGCTCCGCAGTCGGCCTCCTCAACACGCACATCCCCGAAGAGTACGGTGGCCCGGGACTCGGTTTGATGGAATGCGCCTTGATTTCTGAAGAGCTCGCCTTTGGTTGTTCGGGTATCCAGACCGCAATGGAGGCCAACGGTCTCGCCGAAGCCCCCTTGATCGTGGCTGGCAGCCATGAGACCAAGATGAAGTACCTCGGAAGGATGACCGAGGAACCGCTGGTCGCTGCCTACTGCGTCACTGAGCCGGGCGCCGGATCCGACGTCGCTGGCATCTCGACCCGCGCCGAAAAGCAGGGCGACAAGTGGGTCATCAACGGCAGCAAGATGTGGATCACCAACGGAGGGCACGCCAACTGGTACTTTGTCCTCGCCAAGACCGACCCTTCCGCCAAGGCGGCCAAGTCGATGACCGGCTTTGTGGTCGACGCCGACACGCCGGGCATCCACATTGGCAAGAAGGAGATCAACATGGGCCAGAGGTGCTCCGACACGCGACAGATCACGTTCGAGAACGTGGTCGTCCCGGAGGAGAACGTCCTCGGCAAGCCCGGAGACGGCTTCAAGACGGCGATGGGTGCCTTCGACATCACCAGGCCCCTGGTCGCCGCTGGCGCGATCGGCGTGGCCCAGAGGGCGCTCTACGAGGCTACGCTCTATGCGCAGCAGAGGAAGACGATGGGCAAGCCCATCATCCAACACCAGGCGGTCGCCTTCATGCTCGCCGACATGCAGATGGATGTCGAGGCGGCCCGGAACCTCGTGTGGAAGTCTTGCTGGGCCAAGGACAATGGCATGAGGAACTCGTTCTGGGCCTCGATGGCCAAGTGCTTGGCCTCGAGGGCGGCGGTCAGCAATGCCAACTCGGTGAGTGGACGAAGGGGGGGAGGAATGACGAGGTGGTGGTGGTGGTGGTAGTGATGCAGCGGCGATGACGGGGTTCCAAAGAGGGGCGCCAGCACAATCGGCCCTGCTTGTTACTTTTGACTAAACACCCACGTCATCCCCCCACTTGGCCTGGTTTTTTTTTCTTCCTTTTTTCTCTTCTTTTTGTGTTCTGGAGAGCAGGCGGTTCAGATCTTTGGTGGCCTCGGTTTCAACACGGAAGGGCCGGTCGAGAAACTCTACAGGGATGCCAAGATCTTTGAGCTTTACGAGGGAACATCACAGATCCAGAGGCTCATCATTTCCAGGCACGTCGAGGAGATCTACAAGAGCTGAGGAGAGCGGGCCCTGTGCTCGAGCGAGCTCCGTTCGCGGACCGAGTCTTGCGTTTGCTTTTCGGTGTCAATACAATCTGTAGCATCTGATTCAATCTTTCGTACAAATACGTGTTTGCAGTCCCTTTTTTCTGTCCCACCACTTGCAAAGGAAAAGGGAAAGAGAATGCGTCGCTCATATAATAGGCAGGAGTCACTCTTGAGACTGAACTGAAGGGGGGGGTGGGGCGGCAAAGGATGATCTCCCTGGGTGAAATCAAGTGAGCGGTCGCCGTGGGGCAAGGGTGGCCCGCGGAAGCCCCAAAGGCTAAGGTATTCAAAAAGGCTAGCACACACTGCCACTCCCAAAGGAACCCTGTTCAAAGGCATCATCAATTTGGAACCAAATCATCTTGCTCAGGTCTGTCTGTGATTGCCCCCTTCCCCCCCCCCCCCCCCCCCCCCCCCCCCCCCCCCCCCCCCCCCCCCCCCCCCCCCCCCCTCCCACTTAAGAAGGCACTCCCTCTGCCTCTCGCCAAGAGCCAGGCTCATCAACCGGTGATACTCCTTCGATCCCTGACCACCTTGTACCCAGTGTAGTCGAAGGGGTTGACCTCTGTGGGCACATTGTACTGGACCCTGGAGGGACCTTGAACGTTGGAGAGTTGGAACTTTCTCCTCAAGAAGCTCAGGAACTTGCGCTGGAAGGCCGCGTCTTGCATGCCCGGGTTGGCCCTCTCGAAGATCTGGATCTCGGTCTGAATCGCCTGGTTGAGGAAGGCGAAGCGGAAATCTGCCGTGTTGTTGAAATCGTCATGCCTGACTCGGATTCCGTAGAAGAGGTAGAGAGCGGTCAATTCCCCCTCCTCGCCGCGATCCTGGACCCTAGTCCTGCCCAAGGGCACGATCCTCATGAGCTCGACCCTGACGTACCGTCCGAGGTCGACGTGGAAGAGTTGGATCTTGCAGACATCCGCCCGGTGATGGAGCCTGGTCCTGGGAAGATGGGCATCCACTGGCAAGGACTCGATCAGATCGGCTACCAGCTGGTCCATGGACTGGTGAGAGACTTGCTTCACCTCGTTTCGGTCGATGAAATCGGAGGAGAGGTGGAGTGGGGGATCGAAGAGATCGTGAAAGATGGTACCGAGTTCCCTGTTGGCACCTTCCCAGGTCTGATTCGAGGCCACCCTGGTCACGGACGACAACGCCAGGATCAACAAGGTCAGGAGGGTCATTCTCCTCATCTTGTCGATCACGTCTCTAGAATGGTTCTCTCTAAAGGTAGAATGGAACGAAGGTGAAGTGAGTCAGAGTTGAAAAATAAAAACAAAATGGGAAAAAAAAGAAAGACCTCTGGGGAGGAGATGAAGATTTCGATGTGGGATGGCTCGGATGTCGTACCCCAGAAGACAAAACTAAAATACCTTCCTGGGACGACATCCGAGGAGGCTCTTCTTCGCTCGTGTGGAGAGAAGATGGTCTAGTTCGGAGAGGGAGGGGGGGGGGGGGGGGAGGGGGGGGGGGGGGGGGGGGGGGGGGAAAGATGAGAATGAAAGGAAAGGGAAGACTGGGAGTTGGCTCTAGGTTCATGGCTGAGCTTGGTTCTTCGTGTGCTTCCCATCTTCCTCTGGGGAGGGGAGAGTGGGCTGGAGAGCGAGGGACAAGTTGCGAATAAGGATAGGATCAAGCTCAGCAGGAGGAGGAGGAGGGGGAAATTGAAAGATTCAAAAAAAATAAAAAAAGGGAAAAAGGGAAAAAGGGGGAGCGGTGAGTCGAGGGTGGGAGAAGGAGACGACGATGGATCGCCATGTCGAACCCTTGTCTGATCCGCTCCCCTTCTCTCGAAGATTGGGATCCTGCTTGCTACCCATCCGTTCAAATTGCGTTGTTGTGTAAGATGCGTGTGAGATGGAGCTGTGATCCTGTCATGCATCTGGTCTTTCTACGTGAGGAGGCGAGGCGAAGGCGGTTGGACTCGGGAGGCGATCGCGCCCCGATAAGCCCTCGGCCTCCCTCCCCCTCCACTTGGACTCCACCTCTCTCCCTCTCTCCCCCTCTCCCCGCATGATTTTCACGCTTGAGCCAGCACATGGGAGGTGTTTCTAGATTCCGACTCTCTTCCACCCTTCCCCCCCTCCAATCCTTTCCTCCCAACCGACCATGGAGAAGGAAAGGATACTCTGGTTCGTAGATCCGATCCAGGTTGAGGGGTGGACGGATGGGAGGTGGGAGGAGGTGGTTGAAAACGGGCGGGGCGGGGTAGAGTTCTGTGGGAGGATGTCGAGCGAGTCGCCAGTCGCCACCCTCCTCCACCCTTTCCAGCCACAGCGGGAGGAGTGAGCATGATCAAAGAGAGAGAGAGAGAGATCGAATCCAAGCGAGCTTGACAGGGAAATCGGATCTGAAAGGAAAGCTCTCCCCAAAGTGTGCGGTAACGGGAGGGGGGTGGTTGGGGAGCGGAAAGGGAATTTCAAAGGTGGGGTGGTTTCGAGTTGAGCCCCACGCGCTCCCTCTCCCTTTCCCCCTTCCTCTTCTCTCCTTCTCCCGCCATATACTCGACGCTTGTGCGCAACTGACCGTGACTACGAATCGGATCTCCCACCACACCAGTAGAAAAACCCTACGCTCGCTTGCGGAGGTGGTGTATGGGCACGGACGGGGATGGAGAGAATTCATTTCCGATCTCCCATCATCCTCAACCCTCACCGGGATCACATCGCACCACCATCACCTCCCTCTTCGATTCTACGACACACCGATCAACTCCCCCCCACCCCCTCCCATCCTCTCACCATCCCTCGTCCACCCACCCTCCATGACCCTTCCTTTCCAAACTTACTTCCGGAAGGAGAGATAAAAAGAAAAAAGAAAAAAAGAGAAGGAGAGGGAGAGAGGGAGAGAAAAGGAAAGAAAGGGAACAAACAACCACTCTCTCAAACCCCGCTCGACCCCCACCTTCAAGAGTAACTCTCTAACACGCGCATACAACCTCTCCACCCTCTCTCTCTCCCTTCGCCAGAAACGTTCTCCTTCCATCGATCCCCAAGCTGAGCAACGAAACGCCCTTTGCAGGAAGGCTGGCCTTGCCACCCTGATTGGGGAAAGGAATCGAGAAGGAAAAGGGAGGGGAGGCAGAGAAGCAGGAGGGAGGAAACCTGGCATAGAGCGGCCTTTCGAGATCGATTCGACCCTCCTCACCTTTCCCCTTCCTTGCGGTTCTCGTTCCTCGCTGGATCTCCCTCTCTTCAACCTCCTTGGATCCAACCCATCAGTAGTGCTTCTGTGGCAGCGGCAGCATGTCGGCGCCAAGGATACCACCAAAGCCACCGGCGTATCACTCTGGCTCTAGCGGTCAAGGCTCCTCGTCTCAAACTGGTGCGGGATCCGCTAGCATGAGGAACCAAGCCAACCAGCGTCGCTGGTCTGAGAGGAGTGGCGCCTCGATGGCCACGTCATCTCATCCCGGAGTGGGTAGGACCCCTCCTCATGGCTCGGATCTGGAGAATGGCGCTTTCTCTGGAAAGATTGATGACCTTATGGAGGACCTGGTCAGCACCATTGATAGCATGCAGACCCACGAACTGAGCCCTTCCACTTCCAACTACATAGGGTTCGACTACCTCGGCGACCGGAGCTTTGACGAGACAGGCAAGAGGGGGTTGACTGGTTTCGGAGGGCCGGCGGTAGACGCCTCGAGGCCGATCCAAGGCGTCCGATACGATTCCAACTCGAGGATGGGCAATGCTGGGTTTGAGGCCAACGATTACACCACGAACGCTCGACCGGTCTCTTCCTCTGCCAGTGGCATAATCAGCCTGTATGCTGAAGGTCCGGAGACCCCATCAACGGAGGCGCCCAAGAGCTACGGCAAAGGCTTCAGCTTCCAAGATGCCAGTCCTTCGCCCAGAGCCAGCGAGAGCCCCATCGGCGGCCGACGCGCGACGAGTCGACCCCTTCCGGCAGCGCCCGGTCGGGCGGATCCGCACAGACACGCTTCGCCTCCTCCTTCCGACACTGCAGGGCCTGGCGGGAAGAACGCAAGTGCTGGCCCCTCTCCAGGAGGAGCGTCTCTGGCGAGCGGCTATCAGACACCCAGCCTCGCGACTGGGAGTCACGACTACTTCCAGAGCCCCATCGACCGCAAGTATGCCATTCAGTCCAGTCTCTCCGAACCGGGAACCCCCGCAACGGGCATGATGCCTTCTCCCTCGGTCCCGTATGCCCCGCCAAATTGGAGTCCAGCCCTCAGTAGCAGCAGCTTCCAACAGCAGCAGCGCCAAGACCCGAGGCCGGGACTCACCCTGAGTCCCTCTCAACATGCACATCCAGCTTCTGAGATCCCAGTCTCTCCCAAGGCTTACCCGAATCAGGATGGCTCTCTCCGATATCCGTCCGTGAGCCCGCACACGCTGGCTCGGTCTCAAAGTCACGCACCGGGAAGTTGGACGAGCCCACGGCCGAACAATGGCGGCGGTCTGGGTGAGGTCGCTCCAGCGTTTGGCCTTGGAAGCAGGACCCCGGCCGCGAATGATCTCCAGCCTTCCCCTTCCGATTGGAGGGGCAGCCAATCTCCGCCAGCGCTGAGGCAGAACAGGAGCACGGGTGCTGTTTACCCCGATGGGATCAGAGGCTACGTTGCGACAGGTGACCACGCCGCCAGCGACAGTTACGACTCCTTCCGATCGAGAGTGCAAAGCGAAGCCGGCCAGAATGGCCAAAGGCACAGAACCCATGGTCCTTTACCACCTCTTCCTGTCGCTCCAACGCATCAGTCTCCTGGCCCGCCCAGATCGCAAGGGTCAGCCTCTCCTCGACCGCTCGGCGGGTTCTACGCGAGGGAAAGCTCGGTCTCGCCCAGCCTTCAAAGTGTGCATTCCGCACAGCAGCAGCCGCTCTACGAGGATGGCAGCGCGCCCCGATCTCGCCCCTATGGTCAAAGTCAGGAATCGATGGCGCCACTCACCACCTACCACCCAGCCGGAGCGGCGTCAGTGCACGACAGATTCGCCACGCCAGATCAGGGCTTTGAGGCCAGCAAGGTGTTGAGCGAGGCTTCGGCATCTGCTTACCTTCCGGACACCAAGAGCCCGCCGCCTGATGATCGCCACGACCATTTCGGGCAGCGATACGAGGGGGCCGATGACGTTGGCTCAGCCGCCTGGAGGGAGAGGTTCGACGACGTCAACAGCAGCGGCCACCTGGACCTCTCCCTACTCTCCAACTTGGCCATCCTCCTACGCGATCACGTGCCCAGAAACACCCAGATCAAGGGCAGCATCGAATATCCGCACAGCTTCACCGGCCGCGATGTGGTCTCGACGCTGGAATTCCTGATTGCGTCTGGCTTCCCGAGTCTGAAGGATCCAGGTCAGCACAGGAAGGTGGCGCTGCTTCTGGCCAAGAGCCTCAAGAGCCAGCTCTTCTTTCACGAGGTCGACTGGAGCGAGAACGAGCTGAGGGACGGGGTGGAGGAGGTGTACATGTTCCTCGAGGATAGCCTGTCTGGGAACAGCGGCGCAGGTGCAGTGGCGGTGAATCAAGCGCTGCAGGACGATTGGACCGCTGGCCTGAGGGGTAGCCGCGAGTTGGACCTCTCGTTTCAGCTTGGCTTGAACGGCGGAGATCCGAGCCGTTCGAGGCCGAGCCCTGCCAAGGAGAGGCACAACAACGACCTCGATGAGCTTCCCACTGGAATCTTCACTCCTTTGTCCAACTGCTACAGCCCCTTGTGCGGCAAGCCGGGCGTGCCTGCCGGCAGCAGATGCTACAGCTTCTCGTGTCCTCACTCGACGAACAGCCTCTTGAACAGGACGACTTCGGCCTCGTCGGGATTCGGGATGGGCGCCTCCAACCCGGACCTGTCCGGAGGCGCGAGATCCAAGGGGGACTCGAAGGCTGGGCCCGAGCAGAAGAAGGCCTGGGCCGAACTGGTCCCTCCCGAGCTGTTGAAGAGCATCCCACCCACCGAAGTCCAGAGGCAGAACGCGATCCTCGAGACCATCCAGAAGGAAGAGGAGTTCCTGAGCGACCTCGAACTTCTCGAGACGCTCTTTGTTCGGGGACTGCAGAAACCTAGCGCGCAAGGCGATCCCCCGTGAGTGTTGATGTCTCTTCTTCGTTCCTCTAATTTTTTTTTTTTCAATCATGTGAAAGAAGCTTCCTACGTCAGACTGGGAGCCACGAGACTGACCCCGTGGCCCTTTCCCCTTCCGAAAGGACAGACCGTTACCGATCGGACCTGAGAGAGACGCTTTCATCGCCGAAGTGTTTTCGAATCACCGCGAGCTCACCGAGCATATCCGGCTGCTGGTGGAGATGCTCCACGTGCGACAGAGGGAGGAGAATCCGATCGTCCAGACCATCGGCGACATTTTCCTCAACGCTGCGCTGAGGTGGGGCCAGGCTTACAATACCTACCTTGTGAACTATCCGATCGCGATCAGCAGGGTCAAGAGGGAGATGGCGGTGAACCTGAGGTTTAAGGCATTCGTCGAAGCATGCCGAAGGGACCCTGCTGCCCACAAGCATCCCTTGGAAAACTTCCTCTTCAGAGCTCCAGCTCGTCTCCAGAGGTACCACCTCCACCTCGAGTCGATCCTGAGGAAGACGGAGGAGGGGAACTCGGACAGGGAAAGCCTGGCGAGGGCGATCGAGGTCATCAATGAACAATGCAAGGTGGCTCAAGTAGGTGTCGAGGCCGCCGAACTCAAGGTCAAGATCCGAGAGTATGCTTACAACCTCTCAGCGAAAAGGAACAAGAGCGCGATCGACATGGACCTGCTCAACCCTGAGAGGCAGCTCGTCCATCAGGGAAGGGTGCTGAGAAAGCCGGATGCCTTTGATTTCGACTGGACGGAGCTGTTGGCCATCCTGTTTGACAACTTCTTCATCGTCACCAAGCTGAAGAAGAGGGACGAGGGAGAGGAAGCGGGCTCGGCCAAGTTCGTCCTCGCCAAAAGGCCCATCCCCGTAGAGATGCTCGAGCTCTCGGGCTTCAACGACACTTCCATCTCTCGGTCCATAGGCCTGAGCAACTTCCACATTCGAAGCAACACCGAGCGAGAGGCGCGAGACTTTTGGCCCTTCACCGTCTCCCACATCGGAGGCAAGCTCGAGCCGCTGACGCTGTTCGCTCCCTCCAAGGACGCTAGGGCGGAATGGCACGCCAAGTTTACCGAGGCGATCGGCCTGAGGAGCGCTGTCCAAGAGGAGAACAGGGTGTTTGACTCCCACACGCTCAGCGACGACGTCTTCGCTCTGCCGCCGGCGCACGCTCTCGAGCCTGACCGGCCGGTCTCGGGCGTGGACCCTTCCATCTTCCATGGACGGGTCACTTGCGCCGTCCCCTTCGCAACGACGGATGGGAGGAGGCTGGTCGCCATCGGATGTGCGGATGGCGTGTGGATAGGCCTCAGGAGTGACCCTAGGTCGCTAAGGAAGGTCCTCCACCTCAAGCTGGTGACTCAGTGCGCCGTGCTGGAATCGTTCGGCATCTTTGTCGTCTTGGCGGACAAGGTGCTGATCTCGTACAGCCTGGAGGCTTTGGTGCCCAGTGCCCAGTCCAACACGGGCGCGCTGAGACCACCGCAGAAGCTGAGCGGCAACAGGGACGTGCTCTTCTTCAGCGTCGGCATCCTCAAGGAGCGGACGCTGCTCATCTACATGAAGAAGAAGGCCAACGAGAGCGTGTTCAGAGCGCTCGAGCCCGTCATCAATGCCCCTCGCGCCAACGAGGGCAAGTCGGGCTCGGGCTTCTTTGGCAAGTTTGGCAAGGACTCGAAGAGTTCGGATTGGTTCCGGATCTACAAGGTGAGCTTGAAACACGCCGGCTTTCTCCTGCCGCAGCCCTGACCTTGGCCATACCCCTCGCCGTGCTTTGGAGACTGAGTTGCTTGCGCCACGAATCCTTGCCACCCCCCACCTCCATCCAACAGACGTTCTTCATCCCCTCCGAGGCCTACTCTATGCAGTTCCTTCGATCCAAACTGTGCATCGTCTGCGCCAAGGGCTTTGAGATCATGAACCTCGACAGCCTCCTGCCAGGCACGATCCCGGACTTTACGCACGCCTCGAGGGACGACCCTCGCATCTTTGCGCTTCAGAAGAGGGTCGAGACGGCCAAGCCGTTGGGCATGTCCAAGATCTCGGATAGCGAGTTCCTCTTGTGTTACGATGGTGAGTTTTCAACGCTGGTCGGAAACCCAACCCACCCCCCTTCCCTCTCCTCCTTCTCGCTTCTTCGCTTGCTGATGCTGGTTGGATCTCAACTCGACGTGACTCTGCCAGGTTTCGCCTGCTACGTGGATCGATTGGGCGAGCCGATCAAGCTGGAACAGATCATCGAGTGGGAAGGCGATCCCAAGGACGTCTCGTTCTGCGGCTCTTACGTGCTGGCGTTCGACAGCCGTTTCGTCGAGATCCGGGACGCCACCAACGGAAGGCTGGTCCAGGTTGTGAGGGGCAACGACATCCGGTACATTTCGGGATCGTCGACCATCAGCACGAGCCACCAGGGCGGCGGGGAGAGGAGCGAGGCGGTAGGGATCTCTGCTGCGATCGAGGCGGACTCGTCGCCGGCGATCCTGACCAAGAGGGTGAGGGCCAAGGGGAGGACGACGTACGACTACCAGTCGGTGTTTGAACTGGTGCCGACGGGCCCACCGCCGATGCTGATCGGGCACAGGAACGCCTCGTTCGCCAGGTCCAACACGACGTACTCGGCGGGGGGTAGCAGCGGCAGGGGCAGCACGTCTACATGGATATGAAGGGAAGGGGGCCAGTCCCTCTGGCATCCTGAGCGGCATTCACCCTTCCTCCTCGTCTCCTCCGCGGGCCTCTTTTTTTTTTTTTTTTTTTTCCCCCTATGGGCTCAAGCGCGGCGCCCCCTTCTCTCACCTTCTCTCTCTCCTTCTCTTTCCCTATCTGTCATGTTGCCTCCCTTGTTTGACTGCACTCGATCCATCCCTCTGGTAAGGACCAGGGATTCGTTGTACTTGTCGGCACGTACGCCACAGCAAACTGTTTGGATGGCGTCCCATCCACTCTCTTTCCTTTTTTTTCTTCCTTTCTCTCTCCCTCTTTGCTGTGGCCGAGCCTGGTCTTTGGCGCCAGATCGGGATCGGGGGGAGGGCTAGGAGTGGAAGTGGGTGTGTCTTACGTCTCTCGGGAGGTCTTTTTTGGTTTCCTGATTGGCCTGTTGGATCTGCGGCGGTTAGGCGTGCTGGACTGGGGGGTAAGGGGGGAAGGGTTTGGACCGGAGAGTTTTCGAGTTTCTTTTTTGAAAAGAAATTTCAATCTCATCGTTCCAGAAGCATGAACGTGATCACGGAGTCGGGAGAAGTTTTCTTGGGTGGCGAGGTCGAGTTTAGTTTCCGACTGTTTACGATCCACGATTTTCAAACCCGCGCGCCTTCTTTTCCCGATCCCCGAATGCTTTCTTAAAATCCCCCCCCCCCTTTGGATTCGAATCGGAGGGAGGCCAAGGTTTCATTTCCTGTCTCCCTCTCCCTCCTCGCGGATTCGAATTCGCCGTGATCTTTCGGGAAGGGGGAAGAGAGGAAGATCCTCGGTTAGACGTGGGCGGCGTGCGTCTACGTTGAGTTTTCGAAATTCTCCGAGGGAGGAGGGAGCAGAAATCGAACCAAGACGGGAGATTCTCCCGTGAGATGGGATCCTCCTCCCTCCTTCGAACGGTTTGCTTGCTCCCACTCCTTCATTGACGGTACAGTCAGAGTCTTGGGGATGGTCACGGATTCGAATTCGTGGAAGAAAGAGGAGGAGGAGGAGGAGGAGGAGGAGGGAGTGATCGAAAGCCAAGACGTCATCCTTCCTCCTCTTTTTCCCTTTCAACCTCGCTCACCTCCTCTTGCCACCCATCCGGATTCGATCGTCGTCGTCGTCGTCGTCGTCGTTTTTTTTTTTTTTTTTATCCATTGCCTTGTCTCGTTCCGTCCTTATCTATTCATCCTCTTCGATGTGTCTGGGCGAAAGGACGGCGATGCAGATGTTGTTAGTGTGATGAAATGTCCTGCATGTATGCGGGCATTATGGAGGGGAAAGAAGGAAAAGAAAAGATTCGGCATTCCAGTGTACCAAGCCGAAGAGAAGGGGGGGAGATGAATTTTTTTTTTCCCTTTCCCACTTCCTCCCCTCCTTCCCTCCGACCGACATGGATGAACCCGTCATGCATGTCTCCACGCTACCTTGGTTCGACCATGCCTTGGTTGGAGTCTTTTGAACCCAGGACCTTCTTCATCCAACACAAGACACACACACCCTGTCCCACTCGTCCAGGGAGGAACAGCGTCCACCAGGATCACTGCTTGTCTTAGCAAGGGAGAGGTGGTTGGGGACTCCTCACCCACAGGAATCCCCAAAGCGGGTTCTCCAGCTTCACAGGAGGTGGTGTTACCTGGTGCCCCGTTTTTTTTTTTTTTCTTCTCCTTGTTTCTTTCACTTCAATCTTGAATGTAACCCCCCCCTCACCTGCCCAGACTTGCTTCCCCCTCCTCCCCCTCCTCCAATCCCCAAGCAGCTCGTGGAGCGACATCCAACCCCCGGTGGGGTGGCGGGGGCGGGAAGGGGGGTTTTTTTATCCCACCTTCTTTGATTCACACTTTCTTTGTTCTTTTTTTTTCTTTTTTTGTTTGGGGGGAAGGGGGGGGGGGAGTCATGCCCTCCTTCCTTTCCCCTTTCCCCTTTCCCCTTTCCCCTTTCCTTTTTTTTTCTTTTTCTTTTTTT
>KZ819726.1:8827-72694 GCA_003144235.1 Violaceomyces palustris | reverse complement strand
GGGGGGGAAGTGGAATCCGAGCAAAGTTGGTCTTCGATGTCCCTTCATTCTTGTTCTGCAAATTAGGTTTCTCCCCCCAAACCAAGGATAAAGAAAGAAAAAAAGCAAAGCGGAACTCGCGAAACACCCACCCCACACACACAAGGTCTCTTTGATCGACCGATTGGATTGTTTTTTTTTTTTCTCTTTCAATTGAAGGACCGAGGAATTTCTCTATCGGATAACGAGTTTGACGGGTGGAATGGTTGAAGGGGGTTAGCAAAATGGGCGAGGAACGTACGAACATGGGTGGAGGTGAGAAGGACGGGCAGAATTGCGTTTGGTCGGGAGCTAGAAAAGGGGTTTTTCTTCCCGGTACAACAACAAAATTAATAAGGAGAAACACACCACCGACTCTTTGCCAAGCCTCTCGAGCGGATCCTTTCACTTCCCAGAGGAAATCGGGGGCATCCAGGAATGTCGAGGAGGGGAAAGTAGGGTCCATTGCTCTCCCCTTCCAAGCCGATCCCATGCTTGATCCCCGAGGAGAGCGGTTTGGTTAGGAAGGGGGGGAGGGCGGGAGAGGGGGGGGAAGGTGAGTATTTACAAGATACAGAGTGTGTACCTGCAAGTGCAAAGTTGAACTTTGGATCGGTTGGACGAGGCTATGCATGTGAGGGAGAGACGAAGGCGGAAGCGGAAGAAGAAAGGGGCAAGTCCACCTTAGACTTGACGCGGGTATTTTGAAGCTTGTGCGCTCCTTTGCTCGTCATGAATTTGTCGACAGGGTGAGACTTTGGTGGACGACGTACGCGTCCTCGGGGATCCTTTGGATCATGTTGATCAGCTTGAGTCAGGTGGGTACGGCTCGACCGCCTTTAGGTCGAGCCATCCGTTCGAGGAAAGGGAGGGAAGCGTTCGCTCATGCGGTCCTGGGAATACGCTGGTCCCAGAATGGGTTGAATGGTAGGGACGCCGCTTTATCTTGGGCAGCCCCGGAAGTGCAGAGCGGGGACCCTTTCGCTCGAGAGTCGTCGCCAGAGCGACAACCTCTCAAGGGATTTCTCTCACTCGCATGGGCCGGCCCCCATCCCCCTTCCCCCACCGATCCACCGTGCGCTTGAGGACTTCGATTTACAGCGACAAGAAAACCTGACCTCCTGACACCGACCCCCACCTTTCCTGGTGATGGTAATCGAATCTATTGGCTCTTCTTCGATTCGCCCTCCCCATTGGCCACCTCCTTCTTCGCCTTCTCACCCACTCCGGTGATGGCCAGAAGAGGATCGTCCTCTGGCTTGGGAGCGCGGTAGCTTCCACCAAGCCTGTCGCACGTGGTAAAGTACTGGCCGTAGTTGCAAGTGAAGAAGAGGTGGTGCAGCGTGTGATGAGATGGGCCGTTGATGACCTTTTCCAGTGGCGAGTTGCAGATCATGTCGCTGTCGTGGATGAGAATCGACCAGAGGTTGACAAAGACGAAGAGACCCATGAAGATGAAGCGATGAAGGGGGAAGATGAAGGGGAAGATGTGGTAGGGCAACGACTGGGCGTATCCGTCGATAGGGTGGAAGGCGTGGGACGCGAAGGGAGTTGGGACTGGAGCGGGGAGGAGGAGACAGAGCTGTCAGCGTCGTCGGGCGCGCTCGTCATGGGGCGACGCGCAGAGCGAGATCGAGGCCAGCGGATCAAAGCCGTGACTCACCTAGCCACTTGTGGTGAGGCTTGTGAATGTGCTTGTAGATGAGCGGGTGGTGCTCGAGCCGGTGGATCCAGTAGATTGCGGTGTCGGTGAAGACGAGGAACAAAGGAACGGACAGGACGGCATACAGCCACCCGTAGTCGGAGATGTTGCTGTACATCATGCTGTGACCACGAACTTCAGCAACGAACCAGGGGACGGTCATCAGATCGAGGGGGAAGAAGGCGCGTAGCGAACACTCGATTTCGAGCCTGACCTGGTTCTTGTGGAACCTTGGGTGCTTCATCATCTCCTTGTTGAAAAGGTACTTGTAGGAGAGGCCGGCGAAGAGGAAGTAGAGGATAAAGATCCCAATGTAGGTGATGGTGAGGAGCGAGAGGAACTGGCGGACGATGTTGTCCCTTCCGAGAGCGCTGACGCCCTGAAGCGATTCCCACGCGACGTCGGAATCAGCGACGGCTTTCGCCACGCCGCTGGCAGTGCCGGAAGAGGCGGAAGCACCGGCAGTCGCAGCGGCGGCTTTGGAGCTAGCGCTCAGAGCCGAGGACCAGCCGGCGAGACCTAAACCGTTGGTGAAGTTCGAGATGAGCTTTGCTCCGGCCTGACCAGCGCCATTCCGTGATGCGGCCTGGACGAGCTCGGAGCCCTTGGCGACAGACCTTGGGACGGCTGGGTAAATCTTGGCCCAGACAGCGTCGAGCACCCACTCGTCAGCGTAATGAAGAACAACGTCCATCTTCTTCCCTTTTTCGAAACAGAATCAGCAGGCTTGCCAGAGGGTGTCAACCGTCAGATAGGCAAATCGGCAGGAGAGGACGTGAACACTCTTTGTTGGCCTGGAAGTCTACGTGGGCCGTCTCTCCTCTAGGAAATCGTGAAAGCCAATGGTAGTGGGGGGCCTATCCTCTCGACAGGTGAGTTGTATGCTCCTCACCGATGAAGGATCGGCAGAGATGTGGCTACTTTCGGAGAGGAAACCACAGAAGGGATTGGTCGTGTCCAAGAGAGAGAGTTACGGGAAGGAGAAGTTTGATGAAATAGAGCTTCGGATGAAGGAGAGTGCGTGAGTTGCTGTGACGGTCCGAGGCGAGCAACCTTAGTTTGAGCAGTAAGAGGAGAGGTAGAAGGGAAGGGAGGAGGGGGAGGGAAGAGGAGAGTAACGAGAGTGGTGAGGGCGGGGAAGGTAAGGAGAGTGGAAAGGGTGCTGGTATGAAGACCGGGAGGGGGCTGTCCACACGCACACGAGGTTGGGTGGCTGGTAGGAGGAGGATGGGGGGTGAAGGCGAGGAGGGAGGCGGCGGCGGCGGCGGCGGATACGGTGGTCACAATTCGGGGATGGTCAAGGGAGGGGGAGGGCAAGTGCAGGAGTGAGTCCACCTCGCGAGCAACTTGAAAAAAAGGGATCGAACCGAAAGGCAAGGTAAGAAGTGGGAAAATGAAACAAACAAGACCAAGCAACATTTGATTCTCGAATCCATGCGGGAAATCCAACAGTTCAAAGTCGAGAAGGAGAAGAAATTCCAAGGGAAAAAGGTAAAAACATACAAGAACCCGCACTCACACACTCACTCACACATAAACACTTGCACTCACTCGCTCACTCGCGCACTCTCTCTCTCTCTCTCACAGAGAACATGGGGCTGAATTCGAATAGAGTGATTCTAGCCACTCGGCGGTTGGTCAAGGACAGAGAAGGAAAAGCAGGGGATTGTGGGCATCCGGGAAAGAATAGGAAGTCAAGCCTGGTGACGACGACGATGGTGGGTCCACCTCGGTGCAGCACCTTGGATGAGCTGATATTCCTGGAAAGAGGGCCCTCCCCCACCCCCTCTCCCTCTCGAGTTCTACGCCTTCTCCGGCACTCGAACTGGGACGACGGTGTGTACTACATCTGCACCGAGTATACCCACTTCTTCGGTGTCTGTCCTGATCCTCCTCATCGGTTGCAGCAGCGCAGCGGCGAACCACGGAAAGGAAACCTTCGCAATCGCCTCTCTCCACCCACGGTGGCGGGGAAGGAGGGAAGGTGAACTGGCGAGAGAGAGGTGTGGCGGAAGTCCGTCCCCTAACCACCCACCACCACCCACCACTGTCACCAGCCCCACCTTGGATGCCCACCGCCACGCTTACTTGAAGGATGTGACTCTTATGCTAATCGTGCACACAACCCCTGCTGGATCTCAACGAAAGCCGTCAGGGTTTTTCGGGATAGGTTTGTTTTATTTTCCACTTCTATTCAGATCTCTCTCTCCTCGTCTCTTCTTGCGTTCGAGTGGAGACATGGGACTGTTGACCGTGACCGTTTACGTGAAAGTGCGTGCGCACAGAGTGGACGACAGTGAGTGCTAGACCGAGTGAAGCACCGCATGGACTGTTGCTCGCATGCCTTGGAAGAAACGAGATCCAACAACGCGACTCTATACAGTTCCTCCCTTCTTGTTGCACATGGAATTAGAGTATCGACGGATGTAAAGCTGTCTGTGGCCGAAGTTTCTTTCGTCTGGAGGTCTTTTCCGTTTCAGACTCAGCGGGAGAGCTCAGCGCTGGAGCTGTTGACGCGTTGGGGAAAAAAAAAAAAAAGAAACGAAACAAAACAAAACAAAAGAAAACAAGGGAAAGACTTCAGGGTGGGATTGCTGAACAAAGGGTCATTATACCAAGTGAAGCTTCGACTTGGCACGAGGCTAAGCTTCTTCTTTTCACGTAGATCCCTTCCGAAGCCAATTAACAAAGCGATTAACACAACGAAAGTCCCCCTTGATTTTTTTGTAATGAATTTTGAAATCCATCTCCAGATCCAAGGCTTTTGGATTCCCCCCCCTCGGCCTCACCTGGAAAGGCCAAGCGAGGAAAATCAGGCCATTTTCGCCTCCTCGGGTTCCCTTCCCCCACCCCACTTGGTTGAATCTTCCGGGGAGCAAAAGGTCTTGACAGTTTGTATATAACGCTTACAATAAGGCGAATAATCGGAAGTGAAAGAGGAATAGTCGTTTGCCACCACCCAACCCCCCTCCCCCCCCCCCCGCCAGAGTCTTCCACGATTTTCATCCACATTCAACCATGAAGCACGGTGAATCCATCACGTATCTAGAACAAGGCTTTAGTGTCGGTAGTCGAACTCCGGACAGCGAGGGGGTTCGACTTCGACTCGAAATCACGTTGTCGCTTTGACGGTTCAAACCCAATGCATACAAGTCGACAACAATGTCCCAAGTCACCTGACTTGGTCGGTTCGTGAACCGTGTCGACAGGGGTTGGAAACAGCCCACCCTTACTTCTTGATGATCAGATAAGAACGTCGATCGTAGATATCAGTGCAGCTAGAGGAAGCCAGCCCACCTTTGGTTCGATCCCCTGCAGGCATCTTCTAGCCTTGTACAACCAGCACTTTCTTTTTTTCTTCTTCCTTGCTCCTTCTCTTTAACAACCCCCCCCCCTTCCTTTCCATCCTGCAGAGTCCAGGAACACGGGTCGCCGACACGACAGGGAGGGGTTTTCATTAGCGTTCCGGTCATCGTGCCCGCGTTCGAAGTTCCCACATGAACGTCGTCAAGCACCCGTTGTTGTCGTGAGACGTGGGCAACTCTTCCCCAGACTTCGAATGTCGTCCTGTCAACCCTGGCCGTTGCCTACTTGGGATGGGAGAGGGCAGGGGCGCGTGGAATAAACTAGGTTATAAGCCCCCTCCCCCCGTTTTGATCGTGATCTTCCAAAGCTGATCGGCGGAAGACGCATCGAAGAGGGTCACGTCGTCGTGTTGCAGAGTCTTTGACGGGAACGAGCGGGTTCAAGCTCGTTAGGGATCGCTTGTTGTCAGATAGGGGGGCTGAGTCCAAGGTGAGCGGCGCGATGAAGGAAGCGGACCAGGGCGAAGGGATGCTGGAGGGCAAACTCGGGTGCCCGAGGGGGGGGGGGTGGCAAAGTAGGTAAACACGCGAAAGAAGACGACCATGTCGCAATGAGAGGAGAGAGGAAACGAAAGATGTCAGCAGAGCAACGCCAGCTGCGCAGAAAAGGGATGAAAAAAGGGCTGGAATGGGTTAAGGAAAACAGAGACAACGTGAACAAGGATGTGAAACGACAGGCGAACGAAGGGGCCATCCTAGCTGTGATGGAAAGGGTGTGAGGACGACCATCCGACACAACAGGAGCTCGCGGAAAGGAGCAAAAGGTCAATGTGCGCATCGTCAACAACTTGTCGGAAGGAGAGCCCACCACTCTTTCTTATTTATTTGTTTTTGTTTCTGTATCTAATTCTTCTTCCCCCTTCACTTGGTTCCCCCCGAGCCCGGGTCCATTCAAATATGAAAACGGCAATCGTCATACGCATGATCATAGGGCAAAGGTGGCTAATGATGGCAACTCGTAGCGTGAAGAGGTCGTGCGAAGTCTGCCAAAAGAAGGAAATGTCGAGGCAACCATGATTGCGGGGCAAAAGCAAAATGGGATGCAAAAGAAACGTAAGACGACGACCACAGGATTCGAACCTGTGCTCCCAAAGGGAAATGGATTGATAGTCGGGAGCCGACGTGATTCAAGTCCATCGCATTAGACCACTCTGCCAGGTCGCCTTCGTTCACTCACATTCGAAAAGGTGTGATTATGATCTTCAATGTATTAGCAAACATCAAGTCTCCCTTGGTCCTTGGCGCATTCACTTTTTTTCGTTTTTTGTTTGCCTTTTCAACCTCTTTTTTTTTTTTTTTTACTCTTTTTCGAAATGCCCAACCTCACACTCTCCAAGCTTGCTGAAGCTACCACCACCAGTCTTCTAAACCTAGAATACTGTTAGCGCGAAAGAAGGAAGGCTCGCTAAAGCCTCGTGGGCCATAGATTTCGATTCGTGTGCAACAGTGCCTTCTCTCGTTGCTAAAAGGTAACCACGAAAGGTTTACAACCCGAAACAAGCCGCGTCACTGGGACCTAGGTTGCTTTGTGGGTCCCGCTAGGGACCGGTTCATGGGTCGCCGAGGTTCACTGAGCTGAAGAAAGTTCCTTGCATCGAACAGCAGAGCTGAAAAGGTCGATCTCTATCCGGGAGAAGTGGAGATGGAAGGGGGGATGGGGTGTGGGGCTGCAAGAGGATGGTCGGAATGGAGAGGATGCACCTGTTTGTTTCTTTTTTTTTGGGCAAGTCGTACCATCCAGGTAGCCCCTCGACTTTGGATAATGCCTTACCCTTCCGTTCATAGAACCAATTCCAGCAGATTCACAAGTACAGATCGAGGAGAAGGCTGGGCTCCAGAGGCCGTCACAGTGATGGAAAGTTTTTTTTTTTTGGGGGGGGGGGGGGACTTTTTTCGATCTTGTTTTCTCGTCATTGATCTTGCGAAATGGGAAACGCCAATATTGGGAGTGTATCCGATCTCAAGGCTTCCCTATCCAAGTGATCGGGCGATTTGGCGGAGTGGTTAACGCGGTAGATTAGAATATTAAATAGAGTTCATCAATTGATCTTCTTCCCCCTGGGAGCACAGGTTCGAATCCTGTAGTCGTCGCTTACGTTTTTGACGTTTTCTTTTCCCCATTTTTTTTCAACCTTTTCATGTTTGCCAAATTCGACTGGTAAATCAGCGATCTATAATGTACAACCAAGAGGGAAAAGCATGCGAACGGGCGATTTGGCGGAGTGGTTATCGCGGTAGATTAGAATCTCTCGATTCACAATTGATCTTCTTCCCCCTGGGAGCACAGGTTCGAATCCTGTAGTCGTCGCATATCCTTTTTGTCTTACAAACAACCATTCCTCTTGATTCGGTAGACACCATTTTTTTTTTTGGGGATACTCGCTCTCGAGTCGATGGCGAAGTCCAGACACCGCGCACGGTCGGAGAGGTTCGACGATGGCGGTGGAATCTCAGTGTGGGGAAGCAAGGGCTGCGCAGACTTTAGGAACTGACAGGTAGGCGAATAAACCTTTTTCTTTACAAAGAGACCTGGGGGCGTGACCAAAGACAAGGTCCTCCCCCCCCATATCCTTCCTTGTCCCCCTGAAAGGCCTCTCGTTTTTATGGACACTTGAGGGAGAGGATGGTGAGGGAGGGCGTGAAAGCGAGACGGAAGGAAGGGAAGACAGTGGAATGGCATGCACGTGGTAAGGAAGCGATGTGAAATGAAAAAGAGAGGCACAAACTTGGTTCCACACGCGGTTCACATCAGGATAAGACGAGGAGGTATGATAAGGAGAGCAAATGATCAAAGAAAAAAAGAGGGTCACTCTTCCATCACCGAGCCAAAGGGGTTTGATATTACAAGCAGAAAGGCTTAGTTCATCTGTTGTGGTGCGGGTTCGGAGGGCAAGAGGGTCGGGGGTCGAGGAGGTGAGCGGGGGAGGAGACGAAAGGGTCGGGAGGAAGGGACCAGAGGAAAGAGGGGGTTGCGGATGGGTTGTCAGTTTGGAAGAGCTCATTCGCATTTTTCTGGGCCCGCCAGGCTCGATCCCATAGATACGGTGGGGGAGTTTTTCACGGGAACGCACCTGTCTAATGAGCTTGTTGATGGCCTGCTCACGGTCACCAGTGTCACCTCCCTCGATGAAGTGAGTGAACTTGCGCTTGTGGAAGCCTCCGGTTGGGTTGGAGAGCTTGAATGGCCAGAGGAACTGGAGGACGGCCTTGAGGTTTGGTCCGCAGGTGGCGATCTCGTGAACAATGTCCTCGATCGAGATGATGCCGAACTTGCCAAGGTGAGCCTCAACGACAGAGTTGTCGGTGATTGGGACCCTCTGCTTGTTGATCTTGGCGTATCCCCTCTTGTAGACGAGCTCGCGGATCGACTTGAGGTTTGGCTCACCGTAGGTGACGTATGGCTCGACGAGGGTGAGCATCTGAGCGGTGGCCTTGGTCAACTTGATGAAGACACCGTTGTTGATCTGGAGCAGGCGGAGGAGCTGGAGGATCTTCTTTGGCTTGGGGGCAATGTTGCTGATACCACGGAGACGGACAACGAAGACAACCTTTGGCTGGGCTGGAACGTAGAACTCTCCCTGGGACTTGGCAACACGGCGGAGGCGGATCTCCTCACGCTCGGCAGCCTTGTACTCCTTGGTGTACTGCTCGGCGCGCTTGAAGATGACACGGCGCTTCTGCTTCTGAGCCTATTCGTTCACAATTGTTCCGTTTCCGGTACGGGTCGGCGAGGAGGGGTTGGGCGATGCGAGGTTGGTTGGAGGGAGAGTCAGCGCTTGGGTTCCCATCTGCCTGTTACGACAAGCAAGAGTGAACTGGTCTGTCTGGACTGGCTTCGCCATGCTCGGAAGATCGTTCCTTGGGACTTCCTTTCCACCCGCCATGTTCTGCCTTCTGATGGATAAGCTCGCCTCTCCACCAATCCATCCAAATGGCAACTATGCCTCTCTACTAAGCGTGTGTCAGCCCCGAAAGATGGTTAACATTCGGCAGCACTGTTCCGAAGAACTAGCCCGAAAGATAGGTGTGTTATGCATCACTCTGTCGCTTGTAGTGTAGACTAGCCTGGTCGACTCGTCCCAATCGTCCAAACCGCTCGCCCAACCAGGAATGCTCGAGTATGGAAAGTGAGCCCGAGTGTTTTCAAGGCCTTACTTCGATGCCATCCGACCTCCGTCGATGCCAGGTCGTACGCTCCATTAACGTTCAAACCTATTTCTCTCCTCCTCTTCCACTATTACCCCGCCGTCCATCCGAAGTTATCCACCTTACTTTCCTTCTCTCCTGTAGCCGTGATTGGGATCAAACGACAAGGGGGCCTGTTGTGCTCCACGGATGAATGGATGACTCACCTTCTTGAGCTCAAGAGCCTTGGCGGCCTTCTCCTCACGAGCCTTGGCGTCAGACTTCCTCTTCTTGAGGAGAGTCTCCGGAACAAGGACGTCGTTAACCGACGGAACAGTGCTGTAGTCGAACAAGAAAGAAGGATATGAGAACCATTGAGAATGTCAGGATGCCGCTTGACCTTAGGATCTGTTTTCTCGCCTTCTCTCCTCGCCCGTTGATCCTATCATCCATGAAGCCCCATGTCCCTTTGAGCCTCCTCCTAACCTTGCACCGTGAAAGGATGGCCCATTTCCCAAGGCCATCCTTCCACCTGCTAAAGCTGTGCGATCAAGCAGAGCGGGGGAAGAGCCTTGTCCCAGAACGGAATCGTAGGGCATTCATTCTTCTCTCCAACTCTGAATTTGACCCGATCCGTCCTTGGTAGGTTAACTGGCCGTGATGCCCTCCCTCCGATACCATCCACCCGTATCAACCAACTCAAATCCCAACGTGCCGACCACCGAAAGACGACGGCTCAACCCGAGCGGTGATCATCTTTCCATGAAGCGTCTATCCGATCCTTTTTTTTGTTCCCCCCCGCTCTTTTCGTGGATTGGTAGCGGTTCATGTTGTCCCTTGTATACGATGGTGGACGATTCAGTTGAGTTGAAGAACGTAGACACTTACGTCTTGACCTCGACTGGCATCTTGAAGAATGTTGGTGAGGGGAGTGTGAGGGGAGGTTCGGAAGGGGAGGAGAAGGAGGTGAACGCTTTTGGAAAATTTGGCAGGGCACCCACTCGGTCTCGTCGCCTGCCTCACAGTCTCTCCCTCTCTCCCTCTCTCCCTCTCTCCTTCCCTCCCTCCCTCCCTCTCTCTCCCCCTCTCTCTACGTAGCAGGCTCGGCTTGCGCTTCATGATGAGTCGCCTTGCCACTCTCTCTTCTTCGACCCTACTCACGCAGCCCCCTGTGCCTCCGTCCTCTGGCCTCCCCTCTCTGCTTGCTCCTTGTGTTGTGACCTTCTAAACTTTGCTGTCGAGTTTCTCCCTCCCTCTGTCTGACTCTCTCCCCGCCTGTCTCCCTCTCTCTCCTCTCAGCGAGACAAAAAGTCCGAGCCGAGAGCGAAAGAAACTTTCTCCAGGAGGAAGGGGAACAAAGATTTAAAATTCTACGGACACAAAGTTCGAATCGAATCGAATCGAACCCGCTCATAATATCACGTGACAAGGAGGCTGGAACTGTAAAAAATTCTCACGTTCCTTCTGCTTCAATTCTCATCCAAGATCAAGAACGAACCAGCCATCTCTCTCCCTCTCTCTCTCTCTGTATCTCACTTTCACATCGGGCAAGCGGATCTAGATATCCTTCCCCTTCCAGATCGTTGGTTCCATGAACTCCCCTCTTCTTTTCCGGATCCGAAGTCGGATGGGGTGATCCGTGCGACGTGGTCGGTTGGGATAGAGATCCCGGCCTGGTTCACCAGGAAGAGGGGTACCAACCTACCCAGAACCGTATCACCAACTCCACACACATGCACTCTCTTTCTCACACTCTGACAAACCACCCTTGACCATCTGTAGCGACAGGAGACCCACCGAAAACTGTTCACCCACACACTTCCACACCGAACGAACCGTGGAACCCTACGCTTTCCTCGGTGAACCCTTGACCGATTCACTCCTGTTCGAGAAGAGGAACAGCAAAGCAACACCCGGCCAGATGGCCGCACCGCTAGTGACTCCAACCCAAGGTGAGGAGCGATGACAACCTCGGGCCAATGATCGCTTAGTCACAAGATCATAAACCGATTCGAAAACCTCTTCCGTGTTTAGCTATCCTGACTCATCTCGTTCCGATGGTTCTTTCCATGCCATCTGCTTCCTGCATTCTCCACCCTCTTCCCCGTTCCCCCCTTCCGCCCCGATCGGAATCGATCATCAAGAGCTCGACCAGCAACTGGGAGGACCCACACCAGGATCAGGTACGATCCATCATGGTTCCACTCAAGCCACTTCTCCCTCGCAGGCCGCTCTGACCGCCCTCGAGCATTACAAGAAGAAGGACTCTTCCAAGGGTAAGCAGCAGCGCGCCCCTTGCACCCCTTCACCTCCTCCTTCTCTTGCGTTCCTCCGACTGAGGAGTCGAAAGGCTCAAGATGAGAGATCGGCGAGGTACGGCGTGGGGTTTCCTTCTTCTTTCCTGATCCCCCCACCACTTTGGCGTTCCCAACCACTTCCAGTCGTCGTAAGGTTCAAGGCCATCGGAAACGCTCCCATCATGAAGGTGAGTCTTTGAAGAGGTGGTAGAGAGAGAGGGAGAGGAATGGATACGGGGAAGTGGAAGAGTACTACCTTCGCTTTCTTCATCGACCTGGACATCGACTCAGGGTGTCTCGACACCGTCAGCTGATAACCTTCTTTCCTTTCCTTTTTCACTCTTGATATCAAATTGATTGGTGGGAATGGCTTGTACATCAGAACAACTACTTTAGGATCACGGCTTTCAATCGGTTCCAGGCCGTCATCCAGTTCCTGCGAAAGGAGCTCAACTGGAAGCCTTCCGATGCTCTGGTGAGTCGAGTCGTGCCTGCGTTTCTTCTTTTTCGATCTTTACTTGTCCAGCCTCCCTCCTCCTCTGATAATCTCGTCCCAAGTTCCGAGACTTTTTCTCCCTATCCTCGGTCTTTTTCATTTTGATTCCAGCTGTTTGGCTTACAATCTGTCTCCCATCCTCTGCCTCTCACGCTCTTTCTTCCTTTCTTGCCCTACGCCGACACCCACCCACTTTTTCGTCGTTTAGTTCCTCTACATCAACGCTTCCTTCAGCCCAGCTCCGGATGACACGGTCGGCAACCTCTTCAAGGTGAGCTTCATCCGTGGAACTCTCTGATTTGAGAGCAATGGTGGGAGGCGGCGAAGGTCAAAGAGGGTCAAGCTAGAAAGAACCTCTTTTGGTTCCGTTCTTTCGCAATTTCCCTTCCGCTCGCCCCTCCAAATAAAAAGCAAAAAAATAGATTGAACCCTGATGATCTGAAACCCTTCTTACTTGCAGTGCTTCGGGACGGAAGGCCATCTGATCGTCAACTACAGCACGACAGCGGCGTGGGGATGAGGATGCGAGAGGAACGTTTCGGTGACCTAATGATCTCCATCGGCGGAAACCCCTTGGGGAAGGTTGGTGAAAAAGGCTCAGGGGATCTGGTATCTCACCCCAATCTCTAGCTTGCCGCTTCCCCTCCTTCACCCACTTTCTTTCTATCTTTCTTCCTTCCTTCCTTCCTTCCTTTCTCTTTTTTGGCCAAGAATGGATTCAAAGCCTCGACCTCTTTCCCGCCTTGGCTCAATTCAAACGCTTATTGAGCAATCTTAATACCCAAGGGAGCACACGACTCCCTCTCTCGCACCTCTCTCCTTCTTTGGTGGAGGTTAGATTCCAATGTGAATAAACGCTGCATGTAAACCTTTTTTTTCCCGCTCAATTCACACTCCAGTCATGGTCTTTGGCTTCGGAGATTGGATTCGGAATTGATGATCGACATGGGTGAGGTTCCGCTTGCAGTAAGAGGAAAAGGGTGAAGAAGTAATGAAGAAACAGGGGAGGCCATGGTTCGGGTGAAGAAAGGCATGCGCAAAGTGAGGGATGCGAGGGGGGGGGCTGTGCTTGGGCCATGTGGACAGTGAAGGAAAGGGCTGTACGCGAAACAGTCCGAGTGGCGGTGGGACCATAGGGGGGAGGGTGGGGGGAAAGTGGGTTCGAGTCCTGATGATCCGGATCATGTAATTTTACTGCAGCTGTACGTGGTGAGGCAGTGGAAGATGATTTCCAAACAAACCGTTCTTCATCATGCTGTGCAAGCGACTCGTGCGGTACAGTATGTACAGTAAAGTACAGTACAAACAGAGAGGGTGGGTATGAGCGCATACATGCAGTAGCATGGTTGCAGTCCGCATGGTGAAGGGTACAGGCACACAGTAGCTTACTTCCTTGTCACTTTTTCGGAACCGCTTGACGGAAAAGGGGGGGAGGGGGGAAGGAAGGTTGATCATGATGAGAGTGGGTCCTTTTTTGAGTACTCTGACTGTTAGAGGGCGAGGCAGGTTACTAGTGCAAGAACTTGGAAGTGGCGTTGATGGAACATCGGGGCTGTGGGCTGTGTTCACTCTTTCTGAACGTACCGTACCCTCTGTCTCTCTTCCGCAAACGCGTTCCTGGGGAGGAGAAGCGAGAGGCGAGAGGCGAGAAAGGGTCACCTGGGGGAGTGGGAGGAGGAGAGAGAGAGAGAGAGAGAGAGAGAGAGAGAGAGAGAGAGAGAAGAGACAGACGCAACGGGCCAAACGAGTCAAGAATCGACGAATGACGAAGGGGGAGAGAAGAGAGGGTTGGGAGGTGTTAGGGTGGAGGAGAGTCGCCAAGTGGCCAACGCTTGGATGCTGATCGTATGCCTCTACCATGAGGTTTCATGCGCGTCATCCAAATCACTCACACTCTTTCCCTCGTCCCCGCATCGTACCATTCACACAGTGCAACCTGGCGCCTGTCGAGGCACACCATCCGTGTTGCCATCATCGTCGAAAGCATCCTCTCCGTGTATGCCCGCCAACCCTTCTGCTAACTTATAAACCGGATCAACCCCCGCTTTTACCCTGCTCATCCCCCCATCTCACCCCCTCCGCCATCACAAGGTCAAAATCAATCCACACTTTTCCTGTCCCAGATCAAGTCATCTTCGCACTCTCCATCCTTCGCCTTCCGTTCGACCTTGAGCGAGCAAGCAAACTCACACTGACAAACCGACCAAGTACCAATCTCGAAAGCAACCTGGTCAGAAGCCCAAGCCCAGTCCATCCCATCATGTCTTGGGGTCAGCATCCTAACCAACCCTATCCCCCGCAGCAGCAAGGCTACGGTGCGCCGCCACCACACGGATACGCCCCTCCTCCCCAAGGTAAGTCTTGCCAGCTTCCATCCTTTCCTCCCCTCTCCTCTCGTACCTGGCCTCCGCTGCATCTAAAAAACCGACCTGTCGCTCTTCTCTTTCACCCCTGCTTTGCAGCTCCGCCTGGATGGCCAGGTCAACCCCAACAGCAGTATGGAGCCCCTCCCGGCCCGCCGCCCCAAGCGTACGGAGCTCCAGCTGGCTACGGTGCACCACCTCCGCAGCACCACGCCTACCACCAAGCCCAACCTTACCATCAACAACCACCGGCTCCCTACGGTGCCCCCTCGGGCGGGTTCTTCTACCTCGGAATCCCGATTCCACCTCCCCCTCCCCACCAGCCGGCTCCACCGCCCATGGGCTACAATCCTGCCCAGGACGTGGAGAGGATCAGGAAGGCGACCAAGGGCTTTGGTACGGACGAGGGTGCACTGATCTCGACGTTGGCGCCGCTTGACGCCTTCCAGGTCGACGCACTTCGTCACACGTTCAAGGCACAGGTGGGCAAGGACCTGGTGACCGTCCTGGAGAAGGAGACGAGCGGCTGGTTCGAAAACGTGCTCAGGGCCAAGGTTCTCGGTCCGGTAGGGTTCGACGTCTGGCTCATCAACCGCGCCTGCCAAGGTGCGGGGACGCACGAGGACCTGCTCAACGAGGTGCTCCTGGCAAGGACCAACAGCGAGATTCACGTGCTCAAGCAGGCCTACCAGGCCACGTACGGCAAGAACCTCGAGAAGGTGGTCGAGCAGGAGCTCTCGTTCAAGACCAAGAGGCTCTTCACGATGGCCATGCAGGGCGTCCGGATGGAGGACAGCGCGCCGGTCGACCACGCCATGGTCGAGGCAGACATCCGCGCGCTCAAGTCGGCGGCTCGAGGCGCGGGGACGGACGAGATCGCAATCTGCGGCATTCTCGTCCAGAGGTCGACGCCTCACCTCCAGGCCGTCGCGGCGGGTTACCAGAGGCAGCACGGCAAGCTCTCCAAGATGATCAACTCGGAGTTTTCGGGGCACATGGAAGACGCTCTGCGTTTCATCGTCGACGGAGTCGAGGCGGACGGCCGAGGCGTGGAGAGGGACGCCAGGCTGATCGAGGACTCGATGAAGGGGATGGGCACCAAGGACGAGAGGCTGATCTACAGGGTGGTGAGGGCGCACTGGAACCGCGCCAGGTTTGAGCAAGTCAAGCGCGCGTACGCGGCGACGCAGAACAAGAAGGGGCTCAAGAACAGGATAGAGGGGGAGACGTCTGGCGATTACAAGAGGATGCTCTGCGCCATCGTCGGGTCTTCGTGACCCATGGGTTGTCCAGAGGAGCGAATGTACGAATATACCCCCGCCAAATCTCCGATCCAAGATCATGGACGGCACTTTACGCCTCTCTTCTCCCTTCTGGTTGCCTCCAAAATTGCCCATCCTACACTTTACCCCTGTCCCTGCCATGTGAGACGTATGAACCATGTCTTGTCGGTTGTTGGTAACACCTTTGCATCACACCTTAACCCTGGTGGTCATTAGGCTACAGTCCACGTGCTTAGTCAGCAGGTGTCGTTTTTAATTTACTTTTTTTTTTTTTAAAAAAAAGATGCGGTTTCTTAAAGTCCCTCGTCCTATTGATGAAATCGAGCTTGCTTAGCCCAAACTAAGTTGGGGAACTGTGATTAGAAAGCTTTAAAAGGGGAGAAGGTGAGGTTGTATTCCAAAAAAAAAGAAAGAAAGAAAAACCCAGACACACAAAGGCGGAAGGAAAGGAGGGGAGACGATTCACCCTCACCTCCCTTTCGTTCATCCTTCCTCCGCCCTTCCTCTCTCCCTCCTCTCATCCGACCTGTCTGCTCTCAATCCAAAGATGGGCTCCTCCTCCTCCCCTTCCAAGAAGGCTCACAAGAGCGGTAGCAAAAAGGCATCCTCCTCCTCCTTGGCCTCCTCCTCCTCCACCACACCTTCCAAGAGGAAATCCAATGACCAGCCTCTCCCCACCTCCTCTTCCTCTTCGGAAAAGAAGGTCAAGACTCGAGAGAACCAACGATCCTCGGTGGTGGGAGATTTCATAGGGTCCAAGGAGAAACCTCCCAGTGGAAAGGCAGTGTGCAGGGTGAGCAAGGCACGAGAGGCTGGGCCTGTTCTTGGTGAGTAGTTTTTTTTTTCCAGCTTGTTTTCATCCGTCCTTGTTGGTGAAGGAGGAAGATGGGTGCCCTTCAGGATTCTGATTACAGTCTTTTGGGTTTCCCATCGGCAACCCTTAAAAAAAAAACCACAGCCTCCTTCGCCGATTTCACCCCTTCCCCTTCCACCCCGTTCACTCTCTATCGTGCCGAACCTCTGGCAGGAGCCCCCGTGAATGGGGAAGGCATTCAGGACAGGCTGGTCCTTGCCGGAGAGACAGATACGATCGAATACCTGGGTGACAATTGGCGGTTCGGAAACCTCGAGGAAAACAAGGGGTACACTGGAGAGTGAGTTTTCCGATTCTCCCAGGGCTCACTTTTGGGGGGGGGGGGGGGGGGAGATAATTCCAAAGACTGCTAACGATTCGACGCTCACCCATCGAATCTCATCGATCTCTCTACACGTGACCCGGAATCATAGGTATATGCTTGGAGTTTACGACCCTTCCACCTCGAGCGTCACGTTGAGGTCGGCACCCCTCTTCACGGTCTCGAGGTCGGTCAAGGCGCTGAACGATCTGGTGGGCATGGCGGACGAAAGGGAAAGCCAGGACTGGTCGGTGAGGGTGCAGGCGAGGAGGGACCTTGGCGAGGCGTTCGGAAACAGGAAGGCCAAGGCTGCGGTGAGGAACCAAGATAGGATGAAGGTCGACACGAGGAACATGGAAGGGATCCTGGACCAAGTCACCGAGGGGATCGAGGATTCCACCGCGTCACTTCCGACCAAGGAGGTGCTCGAGGCTACCGCCAACCAAGCTAGGCCCGTACCACCTGCCAACCTTCAGGCCGAGCACCCATCCGAGGCCTACGCGCTCTCGGACCTCATCCCACCGAACGTCCTTAAGCAGCTCTCGATCAAGAGGCTCATTGACTGCCAGGACCAGGCCTCTCTGGCCGCCGCACTACCCGTTCCCGGACCGAGGCACTCCAGGTGGCTGGTGACCAGGACCTGGTCTGCTGTCCAGAACGCTCAGCACAGCCAAGCCAGCTCTTCGACCACCTCGTTCGACTCTGACGGCCAGGCGATACCCAAACCCGGCGGTGGCGAGGAGGCTAGGAACCGTGTCAAGGTCGCCCTCTACATCGCCCTCCTCTGGGCGTTCAGGAAGAACTCGAAGCTGGCCGACAGGTCGGTCCTGGTGGAGAAGCTCAAGCTCGAGGGCGAGCAGGAGCCCGTGCTGGAGGACATGATCAGGAGGTTCACCGAGACGCAGAGGGGTTCTAACAAGTGAGTTCTTGGCCTTTCCTTCCCCTCGTCCCTGCCTTTTGATCACTTAGGTTGTCGCGTTGCGCTTTCAGGGTTCCTTTCTTTCTTTCTTTCTTTCTTTTTTTTCTCTTTTCCTTTTCTTTTTCATGAATGAAAGAAAGAGAGAGAGGGAGAGAGAGCCACTCGTATCGCCAGATTGAGGCTAGTCCGCTTCCTCCCCATCTGTCCGCAAGGAGTGGAATGCTGACTCAACCCATCTTTGTCTTCCTCACCGTAAACCAAATTTAAAAATACAGGCCCCAACTGACGACGTTCTCAGAGACAAAGTTGCTGGCCTACATGTTCGCGCTTTGCCTCCACCTGGACAACTTTTCCGTCGACTCACAATCCATCGCTTCGGATCTGGCTTTGGCTCCCAAGAGGTGCGTTGTCTCCTTTATCCTTTTCCCTCCCACACCCCCCAAGCCCCACTCCTTTTTCTTCGACTTCCTCCTTCCATTTCAACACCTCTCCCTCGAAGAACGAGGAAGAGGGATCCCCTTGTGGATCCCGCGATCGAAGCTGAAGTCATCCATTCCCTTTCCGTCCTCCCCCCCTGAAACCTCTCCCCGTCTGCCACCAGAGTGTCCGACATCTTCAAATCCCTCGGATGCACCTCGGCCGACAGGGTCCAACACGGCATCGACGACAACTCGAAAGAGTACTCGAGAAAGGAGAAGAGAATGATCCTCAAACTACCCCTAGTCTTCCCCAAGGTCTCCAGGGGAGGTCCTCCCAAGAAACGGTGATCCTCCCCTCCTCCTCCCCTCTCCATTCGATCCTTGGAAGTGGGTAACCCCCTCTCCCCCTTTCCTGGGTTGGATCTCCCTTCTTTTTCCCGCGAACCAACCCCCCCCCCCCCCCCTGTATACTCGAAACAAAACGAAAAAAAAACGCAGGATTCAAAAAAAAGAAGGCTTTCCCACCCCCGGGTCCGATCCTGCGAAAGGTTTCAATGTTACCGAGCCAATCCTTTTCAGGAAAAAAAAAAAAACTCGAACTCTTTCGGGAAGAAGGCGAGGGGGTCATGGTTTCAAAGGAGTCACACTTAGGGAGTTTTAGATTTGTGGATCGAGGGGTTTTTTTTTTTTCTTTTCTTTTTCCTACACAGAACCGGATGACGGGCGACTCAGGGTTAGGGAGGGGGAGAGTGGGGACTCGTCTATTTCTTTTTTTTTTTTCATTTCCAGTTGAATTCGTCGTTTTCTTTTTTTCTCCCACAAGTGGGGAAGGGAAGGGGGAAACAAGCCCCGTGGGTCCTTTCGTTTCTACAGACCCCGGTAAGAGGACCAGCAGGCCTCTTCGATCTCGTTCCTGGGAGCCTCCCTTCCGGTCCACCTCGAGAACTGGTGGCAACCCTGTTCGAGGAGGATGGTCAGTCCAGGGATGCCGGTCCAGAGCCTTCCTTGCCTTAGGTTGTGCCTGTCCAGGTTGGAGACCGAGGCGTTGAGGTTGGCCTGCTTGACGAGTTCCATGAGAGGCGTGTGGTGGGGCTTGTACGACATGTCGATCGCAACGCCTCCGGCTGGGTTGGAGAGGATGGCCGGTGGGAGGACGACGCCCGCTCCGCTCGCACGATCCAGAGACGTCCCCTCGGCTGGGACGTTGGAGATGACGGCCGAGGGCAGGAGCGGGAGGTCGTCGAGCGATTCGACGACTCGGACGTTCCACTCGATCGGCAGGTCCTTTTGGAGAGCCTCGGCGTTCTTCAGCGTCCGGTTGTAGAGCATGATGGTCTTGGCTCCGAGCCTGTACATGGCGAAGATGGCCGCCCTGGCCGAGCCTCCGGCGCCGATCACCAAGGCCGAAAAGTCGGGAGAAGAGATCTGAACCGGAGAGAGGTTCCTCCTCGAGACCTCGTCGATCGCGATCCAGTCCGTGTTGTCACCTTCCAACGATACCGTCGCTTGACCCGCGGGCCCCCTCCTCGGGATGATGGTGTTGACCGCGCCGATGATCTTGGCCTCGGGCGTCACGGAATCCAGGAGCGACATGATGGCCAGCTTGTGCGGGATCGTGACGCTGGCGCCGCCAAAGTCGGGCGACCTCACAAAGGCCCTCAGGCTCTCGTCCACCTCGGCGGTCTCCAACCTGTCGTAGTGGTGGGGGAGCCCGAGCACCTTGAAGCCCGTGTTGTGGAGGAGGGGGGAGAGCGAGTGGGCGGTCGGGGTCCCGAACAGGGCAAACTTGAGGGCGGGCTGTTGACCGATCAGCGCGAGCGCGGTCTGCACCTGCTTGAACGAGATCTGACCCGGGGCGGCCTTGACCGGCATGGCCTCGTGCGTGATGGGGGAGAAGACGGGGTTGACGATCCTCGAGAACTGGCCGACCTCGCCCATGTTGATCGCCAACAGGGGCTTGACGTCAAAGGTCGCGTTGGCCGAGATGAGGCCGACCTGCTTCCTGAACCTCTCGAGCGAGTAGTTGTCCTCGATCGAGTTGGCCTTGCCGATGATCTTGGCAATGTCGCCGTACTTGGACGCCTTCTCGTACTTCTGCATGGTGTCGTCGCTCTCCCAGTCCAGGCCTCCACTCCAGTCGTGCCACGAGGCGATGATCTTGGCGTGGCCCTTGTGGTCGCGCACCGACTCGAGCCTCTCCTCGGGCCAACCGATCTCGAGGTCGATGTACTCGCATCCGTGACGGAGGCCGAGCTTGATCAGCTCGAAGTACTCTTCCTCGGCGCCGTCCGGGAACTTTCCGCCTTGGGACTCGGTCCTGACCGTGTAGACGATGGGGAGCGTGGTTCGCTGCCTGAGGGCGGCAAGCTGCACCTTGACGTAGGCGAGGTCAGGAATCTGGACTTTGGAGACCGGCTCGCCGGTCGGGTTGAGGAGGTCGACCCGGAACTCGAGCGCGTCGGCTCCGCTGGACATTTTCTCCACCAGAGACAGCTTGCTGATGATGTCGGGGAAAGTGAGGCTCAAAAAGTACGTCTTCCTGCCGCCTCCGTTGTCACGAGGGTGGACGATGTCGCCGACCTGGTTGGTGTCCTCTCCCGCGATGAACTTGAAGAAACGAGCGACCTCGGCCTCGAGGCCGAACGCCTTCCTGATCGACATGGACGCTTCCGGTACCGCCGTCTTTGCCTTGGGGGCCTCCTGGTCCTTGGAGGTGGGGTCGGCCGCCTTTCCGTCAAAAGCCTCTGCCACCTTCTTGTTTCCCGAGTACGAGACGAGCTCGACAGAGGAGCACTCCTGGAACCAAGGGTCCCTGCGCTTGAACACGTCAAGGACGGGCTCTCCGTAGGCCGGGCGGTCGGAGGTCTCGAGGAAGTGGACGATCTCCTCGACGTCCCTGACGACGTAGACGACCGGGCCCTTGTTCTGGGCGTACTCCTTCAGCATCTTGCGGCACTCGGGCGTCTCGACGACACCGCCACCGAGGGAGATGAGGTGCCCTTCACTGTAGTTCGCCATCAAGTCCTTGAGGATCTCCATCTCCTTCAGACGGAAGGCTGGCCAGCCGTGCTGGGCGACAAAGTCGTTCAATCCCACTTGCTGGTTGAAGACGACGTCGGCGTCGATGAAAGGCCTCCCGAGGGCAGCAGCGCCGAATCCACCCAGGTAGGTCTTCCCCGAAGCCCTCATGCCGATGCAGAAGATGGTGGCGTTGGCAGGGTACTTGACCGGCGTGAGCGACTGGCTCAGCTTGGTCAGCGTGGCCCCAAAGCCTCCGGCCGAAGCGGACGCCGAAGCGGACGCCTTGGCGGCGTGAGAGGGCGAGATGCAGAGGGACGCGGAGACCGGGGGGTCGATTCCAGACACCTGGATTCCCATCTTCCTCTCGAGGTCATCCCACCAGTTTGGCCAGGTCTTCTCGACGCACCTCTTCTCCTCCAAGACGCAGCCCTCGCCTGGGGCGAGCGTGGCAAGGACGGAGAAGGCCATGGCGACCCGGTGGTCGTCGTAGCAGTGGACGCTCGCGCCGCTCTTGAGCTCGGAAAAGTTGATGCCGTAGATCTCGAGGCCGTCCTCGTGCTCCTTGGTCTCGACGCCGAACTTGGCGAGCTCGTCCATCATGGCGCGGATGCGGTTGCACTCCTTGACGCGCTGGTTGGCGATCCCGGTGATCCTGGTCGATGGCCTGGCGGTCGACGTGGAGCCAGAAGCGGGAGGGTGCGGCGCGACGGCCAGGAGGACCGAGGCGGTGAGGAAGGCGTCGGTCATGGGCTCCATATCGACGAGGCCGATCTGCCTGAGGTTACCGATGGGTGGCCCTCGCACCGTGGTCGAGGTGGCGGTCTGGATCACCTGGCACCCCATGGGCTCGAGGACCTCCTTGGCGAAGCGGGCGTCTCCTTGGAGGGAACCGGATCCGATGTTTGGGATCGTGCACTCGGTTCCCGTGATGGCCGCGATGGCGAGCGGGTAGGTGGCCGAGCTGGCGTCCGACTCGATGTCGTAGACGTCTGGGGATCGGTAGCGTCCGCGTGGGATCCTGTACGTGTTGGATGGCCTTCCGGTGCTTGGGTCCAGGAGCCTCTCGACCCTGATGCCGAAGGAGGCCATCATGGCGATGGTCATGTCGATGTAGAGCTGGGAGATGACCTGACCACCGACGAGCTCGAGAACCACCTCCTCGGCCGCGTATGGAGCGCAGAGCAGGATGGAGGAGACGTACTGCGACGAGATGGTGGCGGCGAGCTCGATCCTCCCTCCCTTGAAGCCGGCGGCGGTCCCCTTGACGGCGAGGGGGAGGCAGCCCTGAGACTCCTTGTACTCGATCGAGGTCCCGTTGGATCGGAGGGCGTCGACCAGGGCTCCGATCGGCCTCTCCTTCATCCTCTTGTTCCCGGTGACCACGACGGGCGCCGCGTCCTCTCCCTCGTCCTTGACCAGGGTGACCACCGTGGTCATGAAACGGGCTGCGGTCCCGGCATTCTGCAGGTAGATCTCCTTGTCGTTCTCTGGGCGCGAGATGGAACCGCCGTTGCCGTGCACGACGATCGTCTCGCCACCGTCCTCCCACTCAAACTTGGCCGCCTTCAGGTCGTTGAGGCCGGACATCATGACCTGCGTGTCGTCCGAGTGGAGCAGGTTCCTGAGGCGGCAGGTGTTGTCAGCCAGGGCGGCGAGGACGAGGGCCCTGTTCGAGATCGACTTGGACCCCGGGGTGGAGAGCGTGACCGAGGGCTTGTTCGGGAAATCTCTGACCGGTCGAACCCTGGCACCGAGCGATAGGACCCTGCGGATCACGTCGTCGGGGACGGCGGTGGCCTTGTCCTCCAAGGTGTGGCCGATCGCGCTGAGGAGGACGACCTTCTTCTCGTCTCCAGAGTTCTTCTTGTCCACCTTCATGATGTCGAGGAGCCTGTCGACCGTGACCTGACTCGACTTGGCGAGCTTGGTCACCCTCGGGTCAGCGAGGCTGACGGGGAGGTCGTACTCTTTCAGGCAACGGGAGAGTCGCCCGACCGCGACCTGAGAGAGTCCGTTCATGGAACGGGCAATCTCTGCCTCGAGGATCATGCCGATCGAGATGCACTCTCCGTGCAGCATGTGTGGAGTCAGGACGGCCTCGATGGCGTGGCCGACGGTGTGGCCAAAGTTGACCAGGTTCCTGAGGCCGGTCTCCTTCTCGTCGATCGTGACAATGTGAGCCTTGACGCCGACACTCCCTCGGATGACGTCCAGGAGCAGGGTCTGGGCCTCGGTCCTGCTCTCGAGGGTACGGCCCTGGTCGGCTGGGGCGTCGGCGGGGAAAGGTCCGAGGACGGCGGATCGAATCGCGGGCGCGTTCGACTCGAGTTTTGCGAAGTCTGCCTCATCCCAGATGGCGGCCGTCTTTGGCGAAAGGGGGTCGGGGTTCGGGAAGAGAGAAAGGCCGCATTTGTTTTCAGCATACACGGAGAGTGAGCCAAAGCCGAGAGGAGTGCAAGATCCGGATCTCGTACGGTGGAGATCGCATTCAAACCAAGTAGGAAAAGAGAAGGGGGAACGAAGAGAAGAAAGGGGGCATTCCTGGTGGGAGGAATCTCACCTTGACGACCTCGGCCATTCCGTTGCTCCACTCCCTCGGTGGGAGGGTGATGAGCCAAGCTGCGTCGATGAAGACGTAGGAGGGCTGGTGGAAGCTTCCGATGAGGTTCTTTCCGAGAGGGTGGTCGATGGCGGTCTTGCCCCCGACGGCCGAGTCGACCATGGCGAGGAGGGTGGTGGGGACCTGGACGAACTTGAGACCCCTCATGAAGGTGGCGGCGACGAAGCCAACCAGGTCACCGATGACGCCTCCTCCGACGGCGAGGACGACGGCATCCCTGGTGACCCTGTTGGCCAGGAGCCAGTCCTCGATGTCCGCCTTGCCCTTCCTACTCTTGGAGCCTTCTCCTGGAGGGATGACCTTGGAGAGGAAGCGGGGCTTGTTGGGGATGGCGAGGGTGGAGGCGGCGAGGTCGAGCTGGTTCTTGAAGGTGGTGGTGACGCTGCATCTGGACTCGAGGTTGGAGTCGGTGACGAGGACGTATGTGGAGGAGGGTAGGTTCTGGAGGAGGGTGAGGGAGATGTGAGGGATGAGGTGGTAGCCGAGGTGGATGGGCGTGTCGAGGCACTTTAAAGTGTGGATCGTGGCACCGGAGACGGGATCGTTGGCGGGTGGCGAGTGGTAGGAGGGCGTCTTGGTCCTCAGGATGGGTTGTGAGGCCATTCTCTAACTTTTGCCTACCCCTCTCTTCAGGGGAGCCTAAGGGAAGGAGCCTTGGTCCAACGACGTGAGAAGGGGGGTTCAGGCGGGATCTCCTTTCGAGGGTGTGGAAGGGTTGGAGGGAGGGAGGTGATCAAAGCCAGGTACCAGACGACCGCACGAAGAGGGAGGAGAGGAGGAGTAGAGAGACGGAGAGAAGGGAGTGGAGAGGGAGGGGGAAGGAGGGAGGAAGAGAGGGAGGGAGGGAGAGAGGGGGAAGAGTTGTGTGTGTATGCTACCAAGGAGGAGAGTCAGGTGCGGGAGTGAGTCAGTGTGTGAGAGGGAGATTCCGAGTGGGGTTTCGTCGGTGAAAGAAAAGGGAAGAGGTCCACTGTGGACTGTGACTCCAACGGGGCTGGGCGCTCTCCTTTTCTTCTTTCCTGGGAGGAGTCTGAGTGTGATTCGAGCATGAGCACGATTCAGAATGTCACTGACTGTGATTACCTTGACTCGTTCTTGATTCGTGCAGCTTGGTAGTGGGTAGGGTGTTTTTCAGCAACAAGTCACAGTCACAGAGGGTGATCTCACTCTGCTCTCTTATTCCTCTCCCTCTCCCTCTCCCCTCTCTGAGGTCGTCACCCTTTCTTTCCCCTCGACTTTGGACTTTCACTCCTCCTCCTCCTCCTCCTCCTCCTCCTTCCTCCTGTCCTTCTTCCTGTCTCTCTTCCTGTCCCTCTACTCTTTCCCCCCTTTCCCCCTCATCTCTTCGATCGGATCCTATCCAACCCGATCCAACCCGATCCAACCCGATCCTTTTTTGTGCATCCGTCCTCCTTTTTTAAAGTGGAGTCCAAAGCCTTGCCGCGAAGAACCCTGCAAATTCACGAATCTCTTGCATCAGGCAGGGTTTCTTTCTTATTCGGTTCGTAGTGAGGGGGGATGGCAGACCGTGACTGGCAGTAGTCCCAGTCGGAGTCCTTCCTTCGCTCTTCCTCTCTCGCGCCAAAAGAGGGGATGCGTCGGGGAGGGAGTCACCAACTCGCGATCACGACTCACCCAACCCCAACGAGGTTTGCACTCTCTCAACCTTTCCTTCCTCTCCCGATCTGCCAACAAGCTTCTTAGATCGATCCCACTTCCTCCATCCCGGCCGAATCAGCACTGACCAGCAAGACCTCTCCTCCCCTCCACAGAGACAAGACCCAACTCGTGCCTGCCTCCATCCCTGAGTCTTCACCTCTCCTGATCCTCCTCCTCCTCCTCCTGATCTAAGAATTCGGCTCGACTCTCCGACTCACCTTGAGAGGCGACATGATGGGCAATCAGTATAGGGGGCCAGTCTGCCATACAGCTGTTCGAGCGAGCGATTCAAGGGAGAAAGAGGGAGAGTGAAAGCACTGCAGGTTCTCACAGAGAGAGAGACACAGGGGGGAGAGATGGAGGCAGAGGTGTGCGTCCAGTGTGGCAAAAGTTCATCGAGGAGGGAAAGGGGGGAGGTGGGGGGTGGTACGCAACTTCGTCCATCGTCCATCCGTCTCCTTCTTGATCGCATTCTCCCTCTCCCTCGCTCCCAAGAGCGAAGCTTGCCATGGTGATATCGCCACTCTTTCGCAAGAAGTCGATCCAATCAGCCAAGGGCTCGTTCCATCACCTCGAACGAATCGCGACCAACGCCGCACCGAAACGGTCGCCGAGCTTCTCAACGCCCTCGACTCGTCACCTCCCCAACCTTGGGAGTGGCATCCATACCTTGAGAGCGCATCCATACGGATCCTCAATCGATCAGGGGGTCAAAACCAATTCCTTTCCAACCTGCTCCTTCATCCGTCCCATGTCTTCGTCCACCACCACCTCCTCCTCTCCTACCACCGAGCATGGCAAGGACCCAGGAGAGCCTGCCGGTCGTCCGAGCAACAGACTCTCCCTGGCGAAATCCCCCTACCTCCTACAGCACCAGCACGACCTGGTCGACTGGAACGAATTCAACGACCAGACCTTCCAACGAGCCAGGAGAGAGAACAAGCTCGTCTTCCTCTCCATAGGCTACTCTGCCTGCCACTGGTGTCACGTCCAACAGGGCGAGTGCTGGTCCGACCCGACCGTGGCTGACAAGCTGAATCGAGATCTCGTCTCCGTAAAGGTCGACCGAGAGGAGAGACCGGACGTGGACGCCTCCTTCATGCAGTTCGTCATGGCCCTCACTGGATCAGGAGGTTGGCCATTGACCATCTTTTGCACCCCCGACGCCAAACCCATCTTCGGTGGGACCTACTTTGCCAAACCCGACTTCCTCGACCTCGTCGAAAAGATCTCGGAACTCTGGATCCAAGACAGGCAGAGTTGCATCCAATCCGCCGAAGAGATCGGAAAGAAGCTCGTCCAAGGCGTCACCAACCGAGCCCTCCTCGACCTTCCCGACCTGGCGATCGCCAACAAGGCCGCCGAGTTCTGGCTCAAGAGGTTCGACGATCAGCACGGAGGTGAGTGAGGTGGTGTCACCATCAATGCAAGGGAGAATCACTGCTGAAAGACGTCAAACTTCTCTTTCTCTACCGCACGCATACAGGCTTTGGACAAAAGCCCAAGTTTCCGACCGTGTCCAACACGCACCATTTCCTTCACCGCTACGTACACTCGTTCCGCACCGGTCAGCTTGTCCAGCACGGAGCGACGCCTGAAGTGGCAGACAAGGCTCTGCACGCCAGCCTCTTTACGTTGCTCAAGATCTCACGAGGAGGGATCACCGACCACCTGGGAGGAGGGATCGCAAGGTACAGCGTCGACAGGGAGTGGAGGGTGCCTCACTTCGAGAAGATGCTGTACGACCAGGCGCAACTTTTGACGTCGTTCGTCGAGGCCATCCAACTGGCCCGGCGGAGCGAGGACGAAGAGTTGAAATCCATGGTCGCCGAGTTGGAGGCCACGGCCAACGGCATCGTCGATTACCTCGGCAGGGACCTGAGCGGCGACCAAGGCGAGTTCTTCTCGGCCGAGGACGCCGACTCCTACCCGTACGAGGGAGCCTCCGAGAAGACGGAAGGCTCCTTTTACGTATGGAGCTATGACGAGATCGAAGAGGTCCTCAAGGCGGATGCCGAAGCGTTGAGGATGGTGGTCGAGCATTACGGGATCGAGAAGAACGGCAACATACCTCCCGAATCTGACCCTCACGGAGACTTGGAGGGAAAGAACATGCTCCACGCCAAGACCTCCCTGTTGGAGACGGCTCGAAGGCTCGGGCTGGAAGGATCCGATTCGGATGCCGAGCGCGTCCTCGCCAGAGCCAAGGCGAAGCTGCTGGAAAGGAGAAACTCGAGACCTCGTCCTCACTTGGACGACAAGGTCATCACCGCCTGGAACGGCCTCACCATCTCGGCGCTCTGCAAATCTGCCGAGGTGCTCTCGCCGGACCAAGCTCGCAAGGCAGGTTCGATGGCTCTGAGGGCCAACGACTTCATCCAGACCAACCTCTACTCTGAGCGAGGAGGAGAGGCGACGCTGAGGAGGAGCTACCGAGACGGGCCCGGGCCATGGGGGTTCTCCAGCGACTACGCATTCTACATCCAAGCGCTACTCGACCTGTTCGAGCTGACGGGCGACGAGGTCCACCTCGGTAAGGCGATGGGACTGCAGAGGACGATGGACGAACACTTTTGGGACCAAGAGAATGGAGGGTACTTTATCTCTCGTCGTCCTCCACGCGTTGGAGGAGGGGCAGGCAGTATCGGAGCGGATGGAGGCAGCATGTTGAGCAGGCAGAAGGAAGAGCAAGACGGCGCAGAGCCTTCGGCCTGCTCGGTTGCCGCTTGGAACCTCACCAGGTTGAACTGGCTCCTCGGTTCGCACGGAGAAAGGGATCGACTCGAAGGAGAGGAAGAGCGAGGTCGCTCCCCCCCCGGTTCGCAAGACTACGAGAAGAGGAGAGACATGACCATCCGATCGGGAGGACTGGTGCTATCCAAAGCGCCTCACGCTCTTGGAACCCTGATGAGCAGCCTGATCGCATCGTCCAGCGGCGGGATCCAGATCGTCTTGGTCAAGGGAGGAGACGAAGAAACCTCGTCAAGCATGTTGAGAGAGATCCGTTCCCGATTCCTCCCTCACCGATCCTTCGTCCTGATCCAACAAGCCGATGATGCGGAGAGACACCAACTCGTTTCGAAAAACAACCCGGCCATCCCTTCCATCCTCTCCTCCTCCCCCACCTCCGAAACACGGGTTCACATCTGCCAGAACTTGACGTGCGGAATACCGATACGAGACCTCCCGAGTCTCAAGAAGGCTTTGGGAGGCCAATGAGATCCTTGGTCCCGAATTCGTCCTTTCCCCTCAACTTGGCATGAAAGGGTCGGCTCCCCTTCCCTCCTCATTTCGCCCTTACCGTTTCGACGTATCCTCTTGCACACTTTCCTCGACCGATGGCAGGAGCTTTATCGGGCGGAGTGAGGCTTTTTGTTTGCCTGTTTTGGTTTTAAGCATGAAATGTAACGATTGCAACTTTTTGGGATTTCGATGGGTGCGTGTTGAACGTGCGGACAAGAAAAAGGGGGATCAAGGGACGTTCAAGAAAGGAAAAGGTTGAAAATCGGTCTGGGGGAGGTTTCAATCTCCCAACCTCTGTCCGGAACCTCCCCAATTGTGACTGTTGGAGGTAGGGGTGGAGGCGTCGACTTCCTTTCCCTTCCCTTTGCCACTCGGGCTCGGTGGATGATCTTCTTGGTCGTCACTCGGCTTCCTCTCCTCGGCGACCTTGCCTCCGGAGCTGGAACGGTTTTCCTCCGGCCCACCCTCTCCAAGGTTGAGCTGGTTGAAGGTGAACATGTTGTTCGGGTTCGTCTTGACGTTCCTCTTGAAAGGCTGACTGGTTCCGCTGGAGGGACTGGTGCCGCTCGTCACGGCGCCTTGACCGCCCAGAGGTGTCGGGCGACCGTTGACGGGAGAGGTGAGGCTCGTCGTCGTTGCAGTCGTCCGAGTTTTGTTGGATGAGGCTATCGGTGACGAAGAGTTCCTCCCCGCGATCGAGTTGGCTCTCTGATCCCTCAACCTCTTCTCAGCGGCCGCCAGCATCTCCTCTCTGCTAGGAGCCCGAGAAGAGTCACTCGATCTAGCTCCCCTCGTTCCTCCCCCCTCTCCTCCCCCTCCTCCTCGACTCGAACCACCGCCATTACCACTACGCAGAAAGGATGGCAACCAAGAGCTGTAGGAGGACGTCCCTCCACTCAAGGTATTTCCACCCCCCCTCGAGGGGAAACTCGAGTTGGCTAGATTCTGTTGACTTCCACGGGGAGCCCAGACGGAACCAAAAGAAGTGTTGATGGAGGCGTTGCCGGTCCGAATGCCACTGCCCCTCACGGAAGGGTCCACCGAGTCGGGCAGGAGCCTCTGGAGGGACTCTGGGGTCTGGACGAGCCTGGGGCCTCTGCCTCCGTCGGTGGAAGGTAGGATCTGACTAAGGAACCAGTAGAGGTGGGCCGAGACGAGCCCAGTTGCGGACTGGATGACGAGGCCGGGTCCTCCCCTGACCAGGTCCAGCAAGAGGTAGGCGTAAGGCAGCCAGGGAGCCGGGCAGTTGATCAGGCCGAAGAAGCTGACGCGAGAGTGAGGGTTGGTCCTCGACCATAGGTAGGTGAGGGCGTTCAACATGGGGTTGAAGAGGACCGTGGATCCCAGGGGATAGTTGAGGACCAGGATTGAGGCCGACATGATGAGCAGGGCGTAGACGTACGAAGAAGTCCTCCGGAAGAAGTGGTTGATCTCAAGGTCGGAAGAGTTTCGACTACGCAGAGGTGAACGAGAGCGAGACAAAGCACAGAGAGGGGGAGGGGGGACGAAAGGCGTCAGGGAGTCGGGAATCCAATCTGATCGACGAACGGAGGAGGAGGGTATCTTGAAAGTGAAGCAGGACGGGGGAAGGGTTTGGGGTAGGGAGGAATGAAGAATCAAGAGCTATGAGTGACAGGGGAACTTACTACAAGAGAAAAGTATCGAAGAGGAGAGGTAGTCCGGAGCCTCCGTAGAAGAAGGAGGTGTAGATCCTCCAAACCTGGTACTTTTTCCAGATGGCTGGCCACCATAAGAGGTAGTTGTAAGGGTTGGCTATGGCGAGGAGGCAGGGTACGGTGACCAAAGCGGTGGAAAAGATCAAGGTCCGAGTCACGGGCGGGATCTTTTTTCTACGAAAGCGGATGGATAACGAAGAGGAAACCGAGAAAGAGGGTGAGTTCTCCTGCATCTCGCTCGACTCGTTGCGATGGAGAGACGGACTTACATTTCTTCCATGCTTGCTTGCTCTTTCTTTTCTCCTTTCGGGTTTCGAAGTGGCTGAATGGGGTGGGATGGGGATGCTAGGAGGTAGGAGGAAAACTACAGGGAGGATGCGATGGAGAAGGTGGTGGGGGATTGAGGGATGAAGAGCAAGATGTAGGGGAAGAGGGAGGAGGGTGAATGCTGTGGGTGGTGAAGCTCCTTTCTTTTCCTTTGGATTTCCACGTCAACGTTTGGTGGGTGGCGGGCTCTCCGCCTTTGGGTCTTCATGGGGAATTGGTATGTGGCCCCAACGCATCTCGTCCCTGTCTCACCCTTCTCCCTCTCCCTCTACCTGTCCCTCCCCCTCCACTCTCCCTTCGACACCCGAAGCCCCTTCCGGACCCGCACCCTACATGCAAGCATGACAGAACAAGAACCGCCGCTCAAACCCATCGATCCAGTCCTCCTCCAAAGCTTCAAGCTAGAAAGGGTTCTCAGGAAAGGTGAGTTTCCCCTTCCCCTTCTGGTCCTCATCTCAACTACCGCCGTCTCCCCTCGCAGGTAGGAGAAACTGACGAGAGATCCTCCCTTTCCTCCTCACTCTTCTCCCAAACCACCGACCAATCCAACCCCTTCCCTCTTCTTCTACCCAACTACATGCTTCTCAAGATCCGAAGAGCAAATCCATCAACCTCCTGGGAAAGATCGAGGATCGAACGACCGGTGTTGTCTCGACCGCCCTCTTACTACTCGAAAAAACCGCCTTCTCCGAATCCTTCACGAAAAGGTTTCCCAGACCTCAAACCAACCAGGATGGGGAGAAGCTAGGAGACGAGTGCACGGAGGACGACGGGCGGAAAAAGAAGCCAAGGTTGAACCACGGCGACGGAGAGGCAGAGCAGGGAATCGGAGGAGGCCAGGGGATCTTTGAATCCCTCGTCCCGCTCGATCAGAATGACATCTACACCTGGTTGCTGGCTGACCTTTCCAGGCCCTCACTCACCACCCCTCCTGCCATCCATGGATCCCAAGTTGGATCTGGGAAAGGAAAGGATCACGAGGTAAAGATGACGTTGATCCACCCCGCTACCCCTACCCACGTCCAAAAGTACTCGGAGCAATCCAAGAGCATGTATTCAGAGACCCCCGAGGTATACCGTTCCGTGGTGCTACCTTACATCCAATCGTTACCCCCTTCGAGGATCAATTGGGTCTACAACATCCTGGAAGGAAGGAAGGAGGCCGAGTCGTTGCTTTACGTCGATCGCGATCCGATCCAAGGGTTCGTCATCCTACCGGATCTGAAGTGGGATAGGAGCGACCTCTCCTCCCTCTACCTCCAGGCCATCGTCATGGACAGGTCTCTGAGGTCGATCAGGGATCTAAAGTCGCAACATGTGGGGTTGCTCAAGTCTATCGTCCGACAAGCGGAGGCAGTGGTCGAGAAGAGCTTCTTCCCTTCCTCCTCCCACGCTCAACCAACGAGGAGCAGGTTGAGGTTCTTCATCCATTACCAGCCTTCCTACTACCACCTTCACGTCCACATCCTCAACTCGGACGTGGACAACCACCCGGGCGCCATGGTTGGCCAGGCCCACCTTGTCCAGGACGTCATCGATCTTCTAGAGTCTGGCGTCGATTTCGAGAAGAGGACCTTCCACTACGCCCTCGGCGATCGGAGCGAGCTGAGCAGGCTTCTCACCGATCGGTCCCAGGACTGAAGATCGGTAAGTCGCTTTTTTTTTTTTTTTTTTTTTGTTTTTGTGTTTTTTTTGTTTTGCGACTCGATCTCGTTCAACAATCGTACATCTGCTTCGGCTTTCACACTTGTACGTGTGTGTGCGCGTGCGTGAAAAGAAAGGAATGGGTTGATGGAGGAAAGTAGTAGTACAAATGACGGAGAAAAAGAAGAAAATAAACCTTTTAGAGTAGGGTGGGGGGTTGTAAGCAGTGATCCGAACCGTATTCGCTCTTCTCTACATCCTCGAATCCATCCTCTCCTCCTTCCTCGTGTTGTTTCAGTTTGAGAGGAGGGGTCGGAGGGGAAAGGGGGGAGGGGTGAGGGGGGTGAAGAGAGGAATAGAATCGATGAAGGTGCTGCTGCCCCTCCTTGGTGATTTCATAGCTTAAAAGGGGGGGCAAGAGAGAGAGAGGTTTGGCGTGGTGGAGCGCAGGAGTCCATAGGAGAAGAGGAATCGGTGGGGCGGGAGAGCCTCCCTCACGCTCTTCATCCACTCCCAACCCTCTCTCTCTCCTCTTCCAACTCGTGTGTTGACCTCTCACTTTTTCCCCTTCTTGGCAGGAGCCGACTTGAGCTTCTTGTCTTTTCCACCTCCTTTCCCTTTCGAATCTTCCTCTGGTTTCCTTTTCGTCGATTGGACGCTTCGATGGAGGGAGTAAGGAGATGGGATAAGAAGGAAGGAAGGAAAGGATCGGATGGAGGAGAAAGAGGATTCGAGATAGGCGTGGTTCGAATGATGGAATGGAAGTTGTCAGGTTAAGGGAAATCCTCACGATGGGAATTCAAACCCTTAAGAGAGCTTCTCGCGATCAGAGGAGAAGGGGGAGGATTCCTCGGTCTGTGCTCACGTGAAGAAACCATCGAGTCGACCTTGTTGCTTTTGACTCAGCGACTTTGTCAGCTTCTCGCAGCCTTTCCTCACTCGATCCTCACTGTCCGTTCCCGTTGGCGATCGGAAAAGTCGGAGGATTGAGAGAGTGTAGGGGATGGGAAGAGGGGGGGTGGGGGGAAAAAGAAATCCGGGTTCTTGTTGTGAGCACCGGTGAAAATAAAGAAAGGAAAAAAAAAAAAAACGAGAAAGCAAGAAAAAAAAAAGGTATGAAACATGGCGGGTAGTGGGTGGGAGGAGGAAGGCACACCTACCTGAAGCCTTTCTCTTGGCAAAGAAATTTGACCATTCCCTCGACATCTGGCGCTTCCCACTTGAGCTGTGGTAGGGAAATGAGGAAGTACAAGGGATGAGCGGACCTCAGGGGAAAAATTCAATCGCGTTGCCAACCTCGACCATCTTCATTCTCTCCCTCTCTCTCTCTCTCTCTCCTATCCAACTCAAATCAAGGTGCAACCCACCTCCAAGTCGCTACCCTTCTGCACCTCTGGGTTGAGAAAGATTTTCCTCGCCTCTTCGAACGGCCAGTGCTCTGGGATGACGACGCTCTTTTTCCCCTCGCTCTTGAGGTGCTCGATCACCTTGTCGAGGCTTCCGTGATCCCTCATGAGTTTGAGCGCCGTTTTGGGACCGATCCCCCTGATGGGATCCAGGTAATCGCAGCCGAGCAGGATGCACAGGTCGATGAACTGTTTGATCATTTCGGTACCCGTATGTGAAACATGTGAAGCGCAGAATCGTCAGGCTTCTGATCTAGGCTTAACCTTTTCATTTTTTATTTTTATTTTTTCAAAAAAAAAACCGCCCAGAATCTCTGTCCCGCCCGACTCACCTGCTCCTTGGTCATCCCGAGCCCTTCGATGGCCTTTTGGAGATTGACCTCGTGGACCGGCAGTTTTTTCTGCTCGGATGCGGTCAGGTGTTTGAGAAGGATCGGGGTACCGAACGTGAGCGTGTCCATGTCCTCGGAGCCAGCGGCGTAGACTTTCCCAGCCCTGCACAGCTCGGCGCATTGAGCCTCTGCTTCGGACGGCGCCTGAATGAAAAAAAGGGTGGGAAGCGGTCAGAGGGAGGGTTTGCAAAACAAGGAGGGTGAGAAGGAGTGGGAGTGGGACACAGCAGAAAGAAGGGGCTGAGAAAGTTGGAGGCGGACCCAGGGGAAGGGGGGAGTTATCGGGGGAGTTACTCACGACGACGCAAGGGATGCCCATGAGCTTTAGCAAATGCCTGACCTCCTCATTGTGTTGCCTCGTCGGCCGGACCTGCCTTCTTGCCAACTGATCCATCCTCTCAGCACCGGCTGAGGTTTGGTTTTGGATTTGAGGGAGATCAGCCGAGCGCTCCGTGTTCTACGAGAGCCACGAGTTTCCGCCCATCCGCTGCCGTGGAGCTTACCGATGTCTTTCTCCTCTTCCTCCTCTTCCCTGGCTTCCTCTCTCCTTCCGAAACGTTTTTCGAGCTGGGGGAAGGGGTTTCCGATGGAAGGGGGTGAGAGGTCAGCCATGCGTGACCCATTTCGGTGGCCGGGGTGGAGGTTGGAGAGAGCGGATCACTCACGACTTCCTTTTTGAGGTCCGGTGGCTTTCCATCAAATACGTACATGGGCTTGATGCCGTAGTCGATCATGCGTAAGGTTCGGTAGAAGAAGCCGAGGAGGTGACTGGTGGAGTGGACGAGGAGAGGTTAGGAGGTGAATGGGGTGAGTTGAGGAAGTCGGAGCGGGGTCCGCCCACGGGTTGAATGGATTGACTGGGTGAAAGAGGCGGTTTGGCTGTGGCTTGGTCTCCAGTGCTCGATCGTTTGCGCTGTGGTTCTCACCTTGTCGTCTCTCCTGATTCGGTCATGAGCTGTTGACCGTCGTTCTGCCTGACGGCAATGAGGAACTGGTAGAGGCTCATGGAAGCATCGATGGCGACCTTTCTGCCAAAGTAGGTCTTGATCTCATGCTCCTTGATTGCGTTTGGGGCCTCATCATTGATGAGTCCGGTTAGACCTTGAGGGAAAGCGTCGGAAGGGGCATCAGTAGGTGATTGGGTTAAAGGGGGGGGGGGGAGAGAGACAGAAGGAGGGAGATGTTCAATGGGGTGGTGATGCTCACCTTTGATACCCATGCTCGGCGGTGTCCGATGCGATCTTGGTGAAGGAGGGACTGGACGGTAAGTGGGGAAGTGCACTGGGAATTGGATGGATACGGATGGGTGATGAAGAAGGAAAGAACAAGGGTGGAAGGGAGGGAGGGGAGAGGGAGAGAAGGAGGGAGAGAAGGAGGGAAGAGAAGGAGGGAGAGATGGAGAGCGAGAGGATGGATGGTACCCAAGCGCGTAAATTAGATTCTACTTGGGGTCTTGCTTGGGTCGATAAAATTCCAGTAAAATGTTTCGTCATTCCATTTACGCGACGCGCCGCCGCCTCGACACCAACAAAGAAGGCGAACAACATCAGCTTCCTCTCTCATCGATCACCGCAAGACGAAGGTTGAGCTGAGAGGGGAAAGTCGGTGGGTCCTGTACCGTCTTGTACTTTGCAGGTTGAGGAAGAAGAACAACACCGACATCGTAGCCTCTCCCTCCCTTCTCTGCTCGATATCCCTTCCAAAGGCCCCCCTCCCCAAGGCCCCCCTCCCCCCCTTCACCGCCCTCACCGACCAACATGCTCAAACCACCCGTCGCTTCATAATGTCAGATAGTGAATTCGACATCCTCGATGACCCTTACGACTCGGAACTTGAAGAGACCCTGGCGAAATTGGAGCAGTCCTACTCGGCCTCTCAGGCGCAACCTCAACAACCTCAGCGAGCGACCACTTCCACCACCACCACCTCCTCCTCTTCCTCCACCTCCCTCTTCATCCCTCCGGTCACCTCATCCCATTCTAACCATCATCGCCGCCCTTTTCAGCCTCCTTCCTTCCAATCCAAGCATGCACCACCGGTGAGGCAACCCATCCAAAGGCATCATGGCCATCGGAATGGTCAGAGGAACGCCCCCATAGTCATCGAAGAAGACGATCAAGATGGTCTGGGTCAAGAGGAAGAACCCGAACCTCCCGAGGTCATCATGGCCGAGGACGGAGGTATGATCGTGGTCCAGCACACCAAGCCACCCTCCCCCCGCAAGGCATCCAACCGATCCAACACGGTACACCAACCAAACCATCACCAAGAGGAGGTGATCGTGCGTAACCTCAATGATCAGGACGAGTTTGACGATGCAGACGATCGGTGGTGGGCCGAGAATCGAGGTCTCGACAAGGTGGAGGAAGAGGCCATCCGACTCTCCCAGCAAGCAACCGCCAAGCATCCCAATCTCAACGGGACCAGAGGTGGAGTGGTGGTGGAGAAAGTACAGGGAGACGCTCCACGAAATCCTGGGATCGAGGAGTCAACTGTCCAAGCAGAGCTTCAAAGCATGAAGACTGAGAACGAAAGGGTGAGTTGGTTTGTCCCACCTCGTAACAAACCTCTGCGCAGCGGTGAAAGGGGAGGGTCGAGCACTGTTCCCCGCAATCCTCGCGTCTCGTACTCATCTCTTTGACCTCCATCCAACGGTCGCCTCGATCGCGCAGCTCAAGAGGGCCCTCCAGGCGAAAGAAGGTGAGGTGAAAGTCGTGAGGCAGAACTTCAACCGGGTCAACGCCGAGGTCGGAAAGCTTCGGGAGCAGGAGCTCTTGCGCGAAAGGGAACACAGATTGGCTCTGGAGCGCGCCAACGAGGAGAACAAGAGGCAGCTAGAGAGGATAGAGACTCAGACTGCTTTTAGAAGGGTGGAGCAAGACACGAGTCGTAAAGCTTGGCCTTCGTCGGTCAGAAGGCTACCCCCCACCACTCTGAGAGAGTCCGGAAGAAGGAGTGACGCCCAAAACGCCGCTGGTCTGACCACACCCACAAAGAGGAGGAAAGGTGAACCTTTCACCCCCACAAGGTCGAGGCAAATCCTGGGTGGTGGTGTAAGCCGAAGTGGAAGCGGAAGCGGAAGCGGGACAGGTGGTGCCATCCGTTTCAAGAAAGGGTTCGATAGGGAGGAGCCCGGCAGCCCGAGTCGAAGCCGTGGAGCTCGCGGATCCACACTGGAAAAGGGGAAACCCAACACCAAACCTCCGCCTCCTCCTGCCTTCCCCCGATTCCAAAACTCATTCAGCAACCTCCTCCCGGAGACCAAGGCAGCAACATCCACCATCCCATTAACTCCTCCAAGGAAGCATGGCTCTACATCAAAAGCCGGGGTGCCGGAGAAAGACGACTCTGTCTTCAATAGCAACGTACAGGATCAAAACGCGTACGGCCATGATGATGACGATGACGGTGACGTGATGATGCAAGACGACGTCCGACCTCACCTGTCGCCCATCCCTGACGACCAAAGGAAAGGTTTGAACGAATCGAGGCCGAGCTCCGACGCCGAAGCTGAGAAGAGGCACGCTTGGGCGATCGCTGAACTCGCGAGGAGGAGGGCCGAGCTGGTGAGAAACGTCTTGGCTCACACCTGCGAGGCGCCGAAACAGCCCCTCTCTCACCCACCGACAAAGTACAACCTCCGGCCCACCCATCCCTTACCTCCGACCCGCCATCACGTCTCCACGCTACACCGCCTACTGGACGTCAAGCTGGCGGAAGGTACGAGCCCATCCTTGGCCCGGAGGTGCGAGTGCGCCAACCAGATGCTCCTCAGAACCTTGATGCAGGCCAGCTCCTCGCTTGCAGAGGAAGGGTTGGAGTCCATCTTGAGTGAGCAAGACAGTTGGGAGGAGCGTTTGGAGGATTGCATGGTGGACCTCTTTGAGAGCCTCGCGGCCGCCTTCAAGACCTTGATGGGGATCTTTCTTCGACTGTGTATGGTGAGTCCCTGCGTAGTCCAGGACTTTCTTCCTATCATTTTTTGTTTACACATATTATACTTTTTTTTTTTTTTAAAAAAAAAAAAACCCTGTCCCCCTCCTCCCTCTATCTCGCTCCATCTTTCGCCCGCCCTCACCGATCCCTCCTCGACCGGCTGGACGATCCAGGTCGACTACCTTCGCGATGTGTTCAAGTTGGCCTACAGCCTTTGCATATCTCATCCTGGTTTCGTCAACAGCCTGACGGAGAATCAAGATCCTTGCTTGGCGAAGGCTTTCGACAGTGGTGGTTCGTCCTCCTCCGACCAAGTCGCTTTACTCGAGACGCCTAGGAACTTGAATAAGATCATGGTGGAGCTGGTCAGGAAGTGTAACGCGGTGCCCATCCTTGTGTCCTCGCCAGACTCGGTGCCGTCCGAGGACGAACTGGCGGCGCTCGGTCTAGCAACACCTGAACCGGTTGAAGGGGTCCAGATGTCGACGATCCCAAGAACGCAGGTCGAACCATCGAAAGAGAAAGCACTGGCCAAGGTTGCGGCGGCAAGGATGGTGGAAGTGGAAATCAGCATGAAGACCAAACCTTGGGATATGGGTAGCGAATCGAGGGAGCAATGTCTGGAATGCGTGCTTGACATGATGGAGATCCTGACCTGGACTCACAGAGAGGACGGGCTTCAGCACTACCTCAAGTTCGCCGTTGACGCTCCCGGGTTCCTCCAGACATTTTTGGATTCCAAGACAAGGGCCGCGAACCTGACGAGGACCGTGAGGCTCCTCGTCAGCCTCACCCACGATCGCGTCCTCACCAACCAGATCCTGAGCGCCAGGTTCGACGAGGGACTCCAATCCAACCTCTCTCCCAGGCTGAGAGACTCCAAGTTCCCCCTCCTGGAAGTCTTGTCGAGGCACCTGGTCGACAGGAGGTCGGACATGGCTCAATCCGACTCTCACGAGCTTCACAGGAACGTAGGGATCCTTCTGACCCAGATCGCGCTCAAGAGTCCAGACTCCTGCAAGGTTCTGGCCGAGTCTTCGGCCCTCATCGCCGCGCTGGTCAAATGCCTCTCTTTGGATTCCGACAGGATCTGGGTGGAGGACGGCCTCGGATTAGGCCTCAGCGACCTCGAGAGGATCGTCGAGAGGATCCAGATGGACGTCAGGTTGCTCTCCCACCTCTTCAAGTCGAGCTCCTCTTCCTCTGGCGACCGAACAGGAGGAGGGATCGGGCTCGCCGAAAAGTTGGCAAGTCAGCAGGCGCACAACCTCTTGAACGGCATCCGTCACACCTTCATCGTCAGCCTCAACAGGATCGCCTTCGCTCCCGAACCGAGCTGGTTGGCCGAGGATTTCGGCGTCGAACTCGTCTCGGGTCTCGAGTGCGTCTCAGGTCAGTCTTTCCCCTTCTCCTTGTTCCTTGTTCCTGGTCACCTTCGTCGAAAGCTCACCCACCCTCTTCCCTCTCCTTTTTCCCCCATTCCCAACGAGACAGACCTGGCAGGCGACCTGGTGGACCTGGTCCTCTCACCGGACGAGACGGACACGATCTACGAAATGTTGGGATCGGGTAGCGACCATGAAGATCTAGACGGTAGCGCTGGTCAAGAGGCTTGGGATCAAGGTTCAGAGACTCAAGATGAGGAATTGGAGGGGGGGAAAGCGAACGAGAACGTCATCATCGCCGATGACGACGAGGAGGAATTGGCAGCTTTGGCCATCAAGGAGACCGAGGTGATCTGCATCGACGACTGAAGATGAAAACGCAAGAGAGATCAAGAAATCAAAAAAGGGAGAGAGGCAGAGGGGTTCGATGGACATGGACCTCGAAGATCGGTTCCCCTGCAAACCTGCCGACCCCCTCCCCCCCCCCCCACCCCCCCCAAAGTTGCTCCCTCGTTCAACGTTGGAATCACCTTGTCCTCCATCTGCTTTCATGAGAGCATTGCCCTTCACCCCTTGCCTACTCTTCTTTCCCTTTTAGACATATCTTCCCCATCCATTCCCTTTTAGACATATCTTCCCCATCCATTCCCTACTCACATCTCCGCTTCGTTGGATACCTTGGCCCCTTCCTTTCTCTCTCTCTTCCTATTTCGCCCCATCACTATGAGAAGAGACTTGTTTGCAGAACTCCCCACACTGCATGTATATACCGAACTGTACACTATTCGAGTGAGGGAAGGAGAGTGGGTGGGGTTGCATTACAGGGTGTGAAGCAGCTAACATCCGCTTTCTGTGAGTTTTACGATCCTCCGTCTCAGAGTAGCAAGGATATAGTGCTCGTCATCGTTCGATGTTTGGGTTGAAAACACGAGTAGTATAAATCACAAAAATGAAGTGAGAATCTTCCAAAAATAATCATCGCCTCTCTCGAAGCGAAAAGGGAGAAAAGCCGTCGAACTGGGGGTTTGACAGACCATTCCAAGCCCATCCCGAAGAGCCATCATCCAAATCCTGGCGATGGAGATCGCAGTCAAGGGGAAGGTCGAGGAGTCTTTTATGGTGTGGGTTTGGTGGTGGGGGCCTTGGATGACCAACCCCTCCCTCCACTATGGTTTCTCTCACCTCGAGAGACTGTTTCGTCAGGATGCGAGTTGACGCAGTTGGCTGAGGGTAATCCTACCACTTCTGATGCGAGGTTCGATCAGGTCAACCCCGTTTTCCAAGGGGGTTTAACCGAACGGACTGGTGGACATGGCCAAAAAAAATAGAATCGAATCAAAGTCAAAGTACAGCAGGTGTGGAGAAACCACGGCGCCAGGGAGATCTTGCTTGCTCGAACTCTCCATATCGGCCTCACTACTCGGCAGAAGAATGACTTTTCAGCGAAAAGAAAAGGATAGGGGAAGGATGGGGTGAAGGAGGTTTGCAAGCTTGCCTCGAAAGACGACGGTAACCCAACTCCACCAACAGATTTGGAAGCCCAAAGGGTAATCACCACCCATGCCGTGCTCCTTCTCACCCTACACGTATCTCAAGACATCATAAGGAAAAGTTCCCCCCATCCCATCCCCCCGCCCCCCCCCCCCCCCCCCCCCCCCCCCCCCCCTCTCCCATTTCCAAGTTCACGATCTCACCGAAAGAGGTGGACATCAAGTAGGGACTGGACAGGGTTCCTCGTTGAGCTGAAGAGAGAAAACGACCGCCTGAATCACTTCAAGTTTCTTTCGTGCACGTTCAGGGCAGTTCCAACGTATTATCCACCCCCACTCGCCTCGGGAAAGGATGGATACAGTGGTCGTGAGTGAGACCGTCTCCTTCCCCCCTCTCGCCCCTCTCTCTCAGCCTAGAGCCCGCCAAGCTCTGGATGGTCCGTCAAGGGCTTTCAAGGGCTAAAGAGATTTCTCACATAGCCTCATGCCCCCACACTTTTCATATCGGGAAACCTCGGAAGGCTGGAGCTCTGGCTGCCTTTGTGGTGGACCTCTCGATCTACCCTCTAGACACGCTAAAGACGAGGTTGCAGACCCCGGATCTGAAGAGCAGGTTCCCCAATGGCAGGGGGCTCTATTCGGGTCTTTATCAAGGTGTTGGGAGCGTCATTGTCGCCACTTTGCCAGCTGGTGAGTTTTCCAAGATCTACTTTCCAACGCTCTATGAGGAATTCGTGCAGGAAAAAAGGGGGGGGGGGGGGGGGAAGGGGATCATGTGGAACGAGACTTTCCTCTCCATTTTTCATTCACTTGTCAGGCTGATCCTTGAAAGAGGAAACCATTCTCCCATGGCTCCCAAACCACTGGAAACTTGGGAATGACCTTCGCCAGCCGGTGTCTTCTTCACGACCTACGAGCAGACCAAGAGGACTCTCAATTCAGATACCTCGCCTCTGAACGGTTCCAACACTGCCTTTTCGCACATGATCTCGAGCTGTGCGGCAGAGTTGGTCTCTTGCCTGGTGCTCACGCCGGCCGAGATCTTGAAGCAGAGGGCTCAGGTGATCAACAAGAAGCAGGAGGCGGCGGCGGTGGATGCTTTGGGGTCGAAAAGGGCGGAAGCACCCAGGGCTGGGAGCGAGAAAGGAGTGGCGACGAGGGAGGCTCGGGGAAGCGAGGTGAGGGGCGATGATCGGAGGCTGGATAGAGCGAAGGTACAGGTCCAGTCCATCACCAGAGAGCCCTGTGGGAACACCCGCAAGGACCGTCTCGGTGGCAGCGCCAGCAGCAGCAGCATCAAGGGGCAGGGACGGTTGTTCTCCAACTTTGGTAGGTCCTACCTTGCGCTGGCCGGTAGGAACCTCCCTTTCACGGCGATCCAGTTCCCACTCTACGAAGATCTCAGGTCGAAGATCTCGGATTGGGTCGGGTTGAGGGTGGATGGCACGGGGAGTCGTGGTGGTGGTGGAGGAGGAGGAGGGGGAGGATCTGATCTGGTCAAGGTTGGCTTGGTGAGTGGATCGAGCGCCGCGATCGCCGGGTCGGTTTCGGCGCTCTTGACGACGCCGATCGACGTCGCCAAGACTCGGATCATGATCTCTTCTGGCGGCGGAGGTAGCGGCAGCGGCGGCGGGGTGATGGAGGTGATGCTGGCGATCGCGAGCAAGGAAGGGCCGAGGGCGTTGATGAGGGGAGGCCTGCTACGTTCCACCTGGACCGCGCTGGGAGCGGGCGTCTACCTGGGTAGTTACGAGAGCGGTAGGCTCTGGTACACGAGCAGGAATCCGGAGTGAATGGGGGGGGGGGGGGGGATCTGAACCAGGTTTCGGCATGTTATCCCATCCTGAGGGGGACTGGACTGTCTTGTGCCTCCACTCCCCCTCAGAATGAGAAGATCAAAAAAAAAAGAGCAACACAACAGGTTGAGAGATGGGTTGCGTCCCCACCTCTTCTCGTACGAGAGTAACCCCCTCGAGTCACGTGATCCAAAGGATCGGGTCAAAGGTGGGATTGCCGCAGCGGTGAGAGTGACGAAGGAGGGGAAAAACCTTTTTTTTTTTTACCTGCGGATGAGGTCACGAAGTTGGCGGCCAGCACGGACTGGGACCGGCGATGAAGAAGCCAGGGTGGATGACCGAGAGTTACAGCAGTAGTATCGCCAGGTAGTCTCGTGTGAGAACCCATAGCGTGTACAGCGTGTGGGATGGACTTGAGGGAGAGACAAGCTGTTTTTTTTTCACCTCTCGGTCGGTCCCCGAGTCGAGACAGACAAATGGGAGGAGGTGCGGGGGCCATCGAGGATCCTGACGCGGGCTCGATCCTCTTCCTCCACCACCCCTTCTTCCTTGGTCTTCGTCGCTCTGCTACCTTTCTGCATGGGAGAGACGAGCGCCTGGATGAAGGAGGAACGAGGAGCGAGCGGTAGGTGGATGGGGGAAAGGAGGGTGACGTGTTTTTGAAATCAAAGAAAGAGGCTGCTGTCGACTTGAACGTGAAATACTAGGATCGAGAAAGCCACACGGGGGTACATGGGTGGAAAGCCAAGGCCCCCAAGCGGAGGGTAAGACGATTGGAGGCTTTCAGGATGTGATCACAGAGATGTGAGTGTGAATGGGAGCTGGGACGGCTTGGAAAGGGGAGGGAGGGGTTGATCGGGGTCAAGACGTGACTGGCTACCACATGCGCACCCTTCCGTATCTGACCCATTTAGAACATCCTCGATGCAACAGGAAACTCTAATACGATTCCCAGCTTGGAGTAATGCAAGCACCTCCCTATCCAAATCAGAAAAAAAAGCCTTTCCTTTCTCGCCTCTTTCTCTTGTATTCTTCCCTTTTCCCTTTTCATTTGGCTGGCTTCCCATCCAAAGCGCAAAAAAGTCGTGGACCGATCATCGCTCGCCCACCTCCCTCGAGACGAAAGAAGAGGGAGAGGGAGAGAGGGAGAAGGGAGGGGGAAAAAAGGGGAAAAGAGGCTACGCACCGACGCAGCTCGTCTCACCTCTCCCCCCCTCCCCCCCCCCCCCTCTCTCACTCAACCTTCCCACAGCTCACCTCGATCAGTCATCCCATCCACCACCCGCCCATCCGTCCATCCCATCCACACACGCATCCATCCACCAGCACCAATCCCTCATCCGATCCCAACCTCCCATCTCCTCCTCCCCCTTCCCACCACCACCACCACAGCCACCACCACCACCACCCCACACCCATCTGATCCTCAATCAACCCCACCCTTAGACATCCCTTTCAACCTCTCACCTCCCTCGCGTCGACTTGGTCTCCTTCTCAACCAGACTCAGCAAGTGGATTTTTCGATCCTTGATTCTTCTTTTTTTTTTTTTTAAATAATTCTAAAAAAGGAAGAAGAAAGCAAGCTAGCGCTTAACTCGAAGCGAAGGTGGACTCTCCAAGGTGAGTAGTGACTTCCTCGCTTCCTCTCCACCCCTGCCCCTTGGCAAGTTCCGAAGAGGTGAATGTAGGAAGGGAGCTGCGAGGGTCCAAGAAGGGAGGCACTCGTGGTGGGGAGCGAGGAAGGGCGACAGGAGGAGTGAGGGACCATGGCGTGGCCGATCGACCGCCGCTCGCGCAAAACCCCCGCTTTCTCTTTACTGGCCAGCTACTTCAACCTTCCGACTGCGATGGCGACGAGAGGATCTCGATCGCGACATCTTGACGAGATTGAGAAGGCTCCACTCTTTCCACCCAAAGGAAGCAAGCGTGAGAAAGGGGAATGGATCGCTCTCAAACCCGCATGGGACGGTCCTCCGCTACCCGCGCCAGCAGAAAATGTTTGGACAGGTCGAGAGGATCCAACCTTTGGGGAATCCAAGAGATGCCGTTGTCGAATCGTCATCTCGGGGCGGAGAGGATCGGACAGAGGCGCTGGAGAGCATGGTCGGTTCGAAGAAAGCCTCGCCACCTTCTTTCAATCCTTTCCTCCTGCACCAAAGCTCCCCCCGCCTCGCTCAACCCCCCCTGCCCTAGAGACCACCTTTTGCTTTTCCTTTCCAACCCTCCTTCGCCTTGCATCTCTTTGCTTTTCAAGACTCCCTAACCCCACTCCCAGTCCCCCCTTCCGCCCTTTTTTCTCTTCTTTTTTCTTTTTTCTTTTTTCTTTTCTTTTTTTTAAAAAAGCTGTCGCCCGCCACCCGTCCTCTGTTCGTGGTCTTCCAACCCATCTCTCATGCCTCCCCCATCGCCCTCCATGCCCCTCTCTCGATCGACCTCTCCTCTCCTATCCGAACCTTCTCACCAATGAACCTCACCCTCTCTCTCCCTCCCTCTCTCCCCATCCCCTCTTCCCCCCCTTCCCCCTCCCCTGGCCTTCATCCCTTAGGACCTGCAATCCAGTACGCGTCCCTCCACCTCATCCACCACCTCGTCGGAAATCCTTCCCTGCTTCGCCTCCACTGCGATCTCTGCATCCTCCCAACGGCTCCCCAAAGGCCAACGGCTCGCGACGAAAAGAGACAAAGAAAAAGAGAAGGCGAAAAAAAGGTCTGTTACTGATCGAGATCAACCCTCCCTCGGATTCTCTCCTTCTCCTTCACCTCAAAATCTCTTCTCCCATCAACTGTGGAAAAAAAAACAAACGAACAAACAAAAAAAACAAAACGATTCGATCAAAACCCAAACTTGGAAAAAAAAAATCCCAAACCGATCGCATAATCTCGTCAACCCCACCTCTTCTGAAACCTTCAAACACACTCGTCCTTCCCCACAATGGCAGAGACTAAGCGTGCACGATCCACCTCCAACTCACCTGAACCGGACGCCAAGCGAGCCAACATCGACGCCGAGGCCAAGAAAACCTCTGGAAAGGAAAAGACCGGCTCCAAGGAAATGGCAAGCAACGACAACGCGGACCTCAAGAGGACCGAGGAGAAGGATGCCGTCGACCTCGGCCCTGCCGACTCCGCCGAGGACTCGGGCATTTCCGCTGATCCAAAGAGGGACAACTCTGACGGTGCTGGCCCTTCGAACGGAGCCGGAGCGGACGGTAGCGCCGACGGCGCCGATGGCAGGGGCTCGCAATCCGCCGACAACTCTGAGCTTCAGCCAACCCAGATCGCCATGAGGGCCTTGATCGTTACGGGAGACGCCAGCATCATCATCGGAAAGCAGGGAAAGCACATCAACGAGATCAGGGACAAGAGCGGTGCTCGTCTCAACATTGTGAGTGTAGAGGGACTCGTTCCGGTCCTAGGTGACCTCGGCGCATGGAGAAATGGGGGCGGCTGGTCGAACGGGAAAGAATGCCAAGAAGGAGAGACAGAGAAAGAGAGAGAGAGAGGGAGGGAGGGAGCGGAAAGATGACGTTGCTGCGGAGGCGGTCCTGGTTAATCAGGCCTGAAAAGAAGGACCTTTCCGAGCGCATACATGCGACCTAGAAGATGTGTTTTCTGACCCGCATCCCTCCCATCCTTCCCCCCCCCCCCCCCCCCCCCCCCCCCCCCCCAGAGCGAGAGCATTCCAGGTAACCCAGAGCGCATCATGACTGTTACCGGCCCGCTCGATGCAGTTAGCAAGGTGAGTTTTAGCAAGAATAGAAATGCGGTAGAACATTCACGACTCGCTTTCCTCCTTCCCTCGGGGTATCCTGGCTTGCCCTCGTCAGCCCTCCGAGAAGAACGCTGACTGAGATTTTGAAATTCCTCTTAAACCCTTCTCGCTCGCAGGCTTTCGGTCTGATCGTTCGCCGCATCAACGACGAGCCATTCGACTCTCCATCCGTCCCAGGCTCGAGGGCGGTCACCATTCGATTCGTCGTTCCAAACTCGAGGATGGGATCCGTCATCGGAAAGCAGGGCAGCAAGATCAAGGAGATCCAGGAGGCTTCCGGAGCAAGGCTCACCGCTGGCGAGGCCATGCTTCCCGGCTCGACTGAGCGCGTCCTGAGCATCTCCGGTGTCGCCGATGCCGTCCACATTGCCGTCTACTACGTTGGAACCATTCTCCTAGAGCACCAGGACCGCAACGCCAACAACATGTCCTACAGGCCTTCGGCCGGCCCCTCGCGCGGCGCCATGGCCGGTGCCGCTGGCGGCTACCCGCCTGCGGGAGGATTCAGCTACCCTGGTCAAGCCCCGGTCCAGGGCGCTGGTCCATACGGCCCCGGAGCACCTCAGCTGCCACCAGGATCCCAGACCCAGCAGATCTTCATCCCCAACGACCTCGTAGGCTGCATCATCGGCAAGGGTGGTCAGAAGATCAACGAGATCCGTCAAATGAGCGCAAGTCACATCAAGATCATGGAGCCAGGCGCTGGTATCGCCGCAGGTGGAAGCGGCTCGGAGCGCCTGGTCACAATCACTGGCCCTCCACCAAATATCCAAATGGCTGTCAGCTTGTTATACCAGCGGCTTGAGCAAGAGAAGATGAGGTTGGCGCAAGGTGGAGCCCCTTAAAAAAAAAAAAAAAGGAAGGGCACGAAATGGAGAAAGGCAACACAAACCATCCATTCGTTCGCTACTCCCTCTCCCTCCCTCTCCACATCCCCCTTTTCCCTACTCTTGACTTTGACCCTAACTCTCCATCGCTGTACCAGATCCATGCTTCCCCCCCTCCCCCTCTCCAACCTTCCCCCTTTCATTCTTACCCCTCCCCTTCCCAACCCAAACGTGATGCGGTGCAATCGACGAGCACCAATTCTCCCTGCTTTGCCAAAACACGCTAGCCTCCTTTTTTCTTTTTCTTTTTACTTTTTTTCCTTCCAAAAAATCCGACCTCCTGCAGTCGTGAACCCTTCTTCTTTTACCCGCTCGCCATCCTCACGCTCAAAAAAAGAAAAAGAAACACCCTCCCCCCCCCCACTCACACGTGCAGGCAGATCCAGCAATTCGAAAATGAAAGACTCGCATGAAAAAAAAAAAAAAGCCAAAACAAAGAAAATAACAAAAAAAAAAAAAAAAGAGAGAGAATCGGTCACATCTGGCCCTTGTCCTTGTTCAACGGACGATCACTTTACTTTGGTTTGGGATGATCGGATGGAGGGCCGAAAGGGTGGTTGGAGAATTATTGTTACAGGGGCAAGTTGTTTTTTTTTTTTCTTCTCTTCCTACCTCCTCGTCTTCTTGAACCTTTGGGGAACCGTAAGAAGGGAGGGAGGAGGGGGGTTTGATGGGTACCGCGTTGGTCAAAGCATGGGGAAGTGGGGGCGGGAAAGGTTTGGAGCTTGGGAGCTTGATGGGGGGAAAGTTTGGAAGGATGTGAGAGGGTTGGACTTTTGACTTTGGCGGAAGCCCTCCTCGCCATGGGCCCCACCTTGGAATGATCTCTCTCTCTCTCTCTCTCTCTCTCTCTCTCTCTCTTTTCCTTCTTTTCTACTTCTTCCCACCCTAGCGCCCTGCCGGGATGAGAAAGACTCTGAGCCTTGGCCTTCTTTTCCTCTCATCGTCGGATCCCTTGACCTCTTGATGACGAGCCTCTTCCTCTCCTCGATTGAGCTGGTTGGGGGGGGGGGGGAGGAGGCTCAAGAAGGGTCAGTCGGACGATTCGGACAGGACGCGTTTTATGGGGAAAAAAGAAGGGAAAGGGAGGAGGAACTCACCCCTCAGGATGGTGGCTCTTCCTCTGGCGCTACCGATCCCTCTACCCTTCATGGCGTTGGGTCCCACCCTCTTGAACATGGGAGCCTGTTGGAGCATGTCCGGGACGATGATGAACCTGATCATGCTTCCTCTGATGTAGCAGTTCTCCAGGTGAGTCTGCTTACCGTCCCTGGCGGTGACGGTGATCTCCTTCATGGCAACGTTGAGATTGTCCTCGGCTGGGGGGGGGAGGGGTGCGTGTCAACCCAATGTGGGAGAACAGTGTCAGGAAGGTGTTCTGGGGGAGAGGGAATTCAAGGACGAGAGGAATCTCACCATCGTACAGTTTTCCACGGTAGGAGGATCCACCTTTGAGTTCGACGGTGATGATGTGACCTACGGATTCGTGGATGAGTTTGACTGGAATACCGATGGTGCCCATGGTTTCTTAGTTTTTGGGGGGGATTGGGGGATTGGCTGATGTCGGTTGTGGGGCGGAGAGGTGGTTTCTCGGATGAGGAAGATTCGCGTTGAGGTTGGATGGAACGGGGAAGATGAGAGAGAGAGGGAGAGAGAGAGTGTGTGTGCGTGTTTGTGGATTTGACCGAGCTTGGATGGAAGAGACTTTGGGTTGCTCCTGGATGGTGGAGATGGTGTTGCTTGACGTGGTGGTGAAAGCCCTTGGGCTGAAGGGAGTTGGAGAGGGAACCCTTCCTTTCTGAAAAACGCGCCCCCGATCACCCTCCCCTCTCCAGTTCGACTTGGAGGACGAAAGAGAAAGGACTCCTATTCGGACTCGATCTCTAATCCTTGGGAACTTTGAAAGGAAAGAGGAGCGTGAGAGAGTCATTAGTCATGAATGTTAAAGAAGGGATCTTCAAAGGGGGGGAAAGTCAGATACAGTAGAACCTCAACCTTCAAGCGGAAGAAAAAGCTCGAGCCACCCTAGCTCCAAAGACCAAGCTGGGAGCTGCAGTAGTCCCTCTTCTTTGTATCCATGGTCATCGCCAGCAGTGGAATCCAAGGGAAAGTCAGGATCCCGACCAGGGTTAAAGAAGGAGTCAAAGACGTAAGGTCCCCCAATCCACAATCTGAATTGCAAGTGCCTTGTTGCCGTTTTGGCTTGTGGGGTTTCTAGTGGTGAGGGGATCGTAGTCGAAAGTGAGCCATTGAGAGTTGGTGGCAACTACGGGGTGCGGGATACACACACGGCCTCCTCCCACTCACGACAGTATCTCGTTCGGTGGGATGGGGGTTGAGAGGAGGGAGTTTCGAATCCAGATTGTGTTGGATACGATCGATAACACCAACGACTCCACAGACTCGACCTCCCACCTCTCCACACTCACTTCCTCTGATCGCTAACTGGAACCCGCCGCGCTCCTCCTCTTGATTAGCCATCCCCCGTCACTACCACCACTGCAACTTCTATTACAACTACTACTACCACTACTACTTCTACCACTACCGCAACTACCACCACCCCTACTCCTCTCACCCATCGCTGCTCAACCCCGACGACCACCTCTCTCTCACCTCGCCCTTCTCTATCCGTATCCTCCCCGTCGCTTTAGCCAACATTTCACCATCGCCTCCACCACCACCACCACCATCGCCATCGCCATCGCCATCGCCACACCACCGCCCCAGCCAGCTAGTCACCTTGACCTTCTTCGCCACCGTACCCCTCCCCCGCGACACCTCTCGCCCTCGCTCTCCCTCTCACAGCATTCACCCACCGTCCACGAACCTAACCCCCCTTCTCCAAACGGGTTTGACTCGGTCCCTTCAATGGCCTACTACCACTCGGCCGGTCCACTCTCTCCCAGCTACCAGTCCACCAACGCGTGGGGTGGCGCGGACAGCGATGACCTCGACCCCTGGGGTCAGCCCAGTTCCGCCCAGCAGCCTCCTCCCCTCTCCTCCCCGCCTCGCCTGAACTCTGGCTTTGGCTCCTCCCCCCCTCCTCCCGCCTCGGCCTCCTCCTCCTCTCAGAACTACTTCTCCTCCTCTCAACCTCAGCAGCCGCAGCAATCCCTGCGCGAACCTCAGAGCCCTCCTCAAACCCAACCTTACCACCAACCTTTCTACTCGCACAAGCCCGACTCGCCGCCCAGTCCAAACTACAACCAATCCGCTCCTCCAGCTCAGCGACAGTCGCCGCATCCATCCCAGTACGGTCAGCAGCAGCAGCAACAACAGCAACAGCAACAACACCCGCGACCACAACAACAGCAAAACCGAGTCCAGCCATCCCCTTCACAGTCTCAACCCCAAGAGACGCAACAGGCTCAGCCGACCGCCTCTCGCTTCAACTCGCACACCCCTTCCACCCTCCTCCCTTCTCACGGCGCCAACTCGTCCAACGCGGGTTCGACGCAGAACGGTGCGCCGAGGCAATTGGCGCCAGGTTACCCGCTCCCCGCCTCCAACTACTCGACGCCCACCTACTCCCCCTTTGCCAGGGTCGACAGCCTCAACCAGAGGAGGGAGACCGCCGAAGAGATGTACGGCGTCCCCGAAAACTTCCTCGAGGTGGAGGTGAGGAACCCCATGACGCACGGCTTTGGGAGGAAGATGTACACCGACTACGAGATCGTCACGCGCACCAACATCCCAGCCTTCAAGATCCGCTACTCGTCCGTCCGGAGGAGGTACTCGGACTTTGAGTACTTCAGGGACTACCTCGAGAGGGAATCCACCAGGGTCAACATCCCTCCCCTCCCGGGAAAGGTCTTCACCAACAGGTTCACCGACGAGGTCATCGAGGCCAGGAGGGAGGGTCTGGAGAGGTTCCTTCAGGTGGTCGCAGGCCACCCTCTGCTCCAGACCGGATCCAAGGTCATGGCCGCCTTCCTGCAGGACAGCGGTTGGAGCAAGGATCAGTGGATGTGAACGGAGGTGGTGTTGCGGCAAGTTGTGGAGAGGGAGAAGAGCTTGGAGGAATCCCAAGGATGGGGCGGGCCGGCGGAAGGAGTGGGTCTTGGTACCGATCTCGAAAAAAGGGAACCCTCTGAGGGATCTGTATGCGCTCTCCGATCCTAGCGAACCATCCTCGGAAGGAGTTCGGTGGCCCGCTTCAATTGACTGGGAGACCCGATTGGGGATGTATCGAAACATTCTGGCCATCCGAAATCTGGGATGGCCGAGCAATGCCACTCTCCACAACCTACCGCGATTCTCAGGAAAAGGAGCGGTGCAAGAAGATGGCCCAATCCGCTTTCTTGCTTCCACAGGGACAAGACAATCCCCCTCCCCTCTTGGAACCTGTGAGCACGGATCGATCATGGTTGAGGAGTGGGGGAAAGGAAGGGGAAGAAGGCCATGGAAGCGAACGCACAAAAAAAAAAGGGACCGCTCAGCCTCCAACGTATCTACCCCACTCGATGGAGACTGTGCCATGTCCTTCCGCAGCGTCTCACTTGACCTACCCTCATACCCTTCCGCTGCCAACGGGATCAAGATGATTTGCACCGAGACAAACCCCCTCGCCTCGCCACCGCAAACGATGTCGGAGAGGAGCCATCTCTCTCCAAGAAGAATCCATAGGCACGTGGGGTATCGTGGTCATCCCCCCCCCCCCCCCCACCCATACCCTTTTTCGTCATCCTTCCCGATACTTTCAGCCTTCGTCCCCTTGGTGCTGACAATCACCCGCATCGGACATGCACCAACCAAGACTCCCGACCGGCAGTTCACACTTGAGAAGCACTCCCCTCCTTCCACCTCTTCCCCTCTGAACCGATTCCACTCGGATTTGTGACTCTTCATCCGATCTCTCTTTCCCCATATTCCTCCCCGTTTAGCAAAAGCAGAGTAACCCACATCGTCGCCGTGCCTCTCCATCCAGCTCCCACCACCACGATCGCGAAGCACCCACGAAACCCCCCGGCACTAGCGTTCTCGTCTCCGTCCACTTCCCGCTGGGAACCCCTCTACGCCTTTCTTCTTCTTCTTCTGTTTCGTACGGCCTTCCTCTCATCGTTTCCCTCCCACACCTTCGCGCACGCAGAAAACCCTTTTAGTCCGTCCGATAAAAATGAGAAGAGATGATTGAAAAAAAAATCGAAGAAATGGAATTGAGGAAATGGACTCGTGGTGTTGTTTCTACGGGATCAGGATGTCTGCTTCCCCTCTCAACAAGGAAAAGAAAGGGGGAAGGGGGGGGGGGGGAAGCAAGTACATTATTGTTTCGCTGAGCTCTCTGAAGCACGAATCGGAAAAGAAGGAGGGCTTTTTTTGATGGACCCAGAGGCTGGCGAACGAGCTGTGGGGTGGTGGGGGTTCGATTCTTGATTGGTTGGGGGAGAGGATTTGAACACAAGCCAATCTCGGATTGATGATCTGGGCTTGGGAAGCTGTGCGAAGAGGGGGGGGGGGCTTCTTATCTTACCTCGGGCCCACGGGGGAAAGGAAGGGTTCACGAATGCGGGATGGGGAATAGAACGGGAATAATTCCTTCTTGGACGGCATGGGAAGGCGAATAACGTACGAGAAAGGAAAAGAAGAGAAAGAAATAGGGGGGTTGAAACTATCTCTCCACGTCGTTATCCGAATGAAAGAAGAGTCATCCATCCAACCCATCTCATCTCCATCCAAGATCGTACCATCATCCACCCCACCCTACCGTCCATCCATCCCTACCCTTCCCTTCTTCGATTCGACTGTATCCTAACCAAAGAAAATTCGAACCCATCGCCACCATCCTCCTCTGCTTGAAGAAAGAGAGAAAGAGAAAGAGATCGATCCACCATCCATCCAACCATCCATCCTTTCATTTTTGCCACCCATCCATCCGTCTCAGAGGTTCTCTTTGCCAGAAAGTAACCACCAGCACTACTATACAAGGACCGTACATCTTTTCGCCCTCTACTTTACTACTGAACACGAAGCGTGCACATCCATCCCCTCCTCTCTCCCTGCCACACCGCCACACGGAGGACGTCAAAGGTGGCGAACGGAACAGGTGGCGAGATCCAACATCAGTCTCCTCATACGCATACACGCACCCACACATACACGCAGCGAGTCAGAGCACTACCGTCCGTCGCTCAGCCCTTCTCACCAAATGCACAGCGGCCGACAGCAACAGGGAAGAAAGACCAACTCGCTCTCCTCGACAGCTCTCAAGCTGCCCTCGCCACCATGCTTCCCCTTACCGGCTAACAACAACAACAACAGCGTGGCGAGGCTCACCCTCCACAACCTCTCCGCCGCCCTCTTCCTCTTGCTGGCCACCATCCTCTTCTACCCGACCGCCTCCATCGCCACACCCGCACCTTCAACCCATCAAGAGATCCGAGCCCAGCCATCAAAGCCTTCGCCGCCCACCGACGCCCACGCCCTCAGGCTCGCCTTCCTCGTCCAACAGCCCCAACAACCACCCTACCAGCAGCACTCGACTCACCTTGACGACCCCGATTCGACCCCCCTCCTCGTCTCTCACCACATCCAGAAGATCTCCAGCCCTCGCATCCATACCTACTGGCTCATAAACGCCACCTTCAGAGCTGGCTCTCTGTCCATTGACCGCGAAACCCTCGATCTCAACCAGGATCCCACGTCGAGGCTAGAGAAGCGTTTCAGTGTCAAATCCGTCGCTTTCCACCACCCATCCCTCCCAAGACCGGCCCTCGATGAACAGGACTCCATCGCCGAGCTCCTCGGAGGCACGGATCAACACCAGCCCACGCCCACCTTGGCCTCCCTCAAGGATGACGGCTTGGAGGCGGCCTTTGCCTTGGTTCACCGGAAGCCCAACCCGGCTCATGAGGGCGAGGTCTACAACTTGGCCTTGAAGGTGAGCGATTGTCCCCTTGCCCTCTCCCATCCCCATCTCGGAATGCGTCCAACCATCGTCCAATCGAAACTCATCATCTTGGATCTACCTCCCCTCTCCAAACCCCTTCCACTCCGGAAGCAGCCCGGCGCCTTTTCTTCCGTTCCTCTTGCCCAAGTCGTCAAGGCTTCTTCGCTCAACACACCTTATGCCAATGTGAATGGGATCGTTGTCGAGGTCTTGCCATCGGGCCACAGCTTCAGTGTCACCGCGCGCGCAGCAGACTCTGCCACCCCTCCGTCCGTTGGGGACGCGCTGGCGCTCGACAAGCAGGCCGAGTGGGTCGCCAAGACTTCCATCAGGAAGCTCGGCATGTGGTTCTTCAGACGTCCTGGAAAGTTGGGCAAGCTTCGAATCTGGTCCCGACTTAAAGTCTTTGGATCAGGGAGGAGCGTGGCGCACGAGCTCACCCATTCCGGAAGCGACATGGACCTACACATCCAAGTAGCGCGCCGAGTCATGGTCTTTGTGGGATCCGAGGATGGCAGCTATCGAGCTCTCAGACCTGCGGATCAGGTCTATCAGCCATCGTTACCACAGAGCCTCGGCGCGGCCGGTCGAGTGCAGACCCTCACTGACCCTTTCGTCGAGTTCAGGTCTCCGTTCGCACGACTCTCTTCGAAGCCGAACTGCGCTCAAGCCATGAAAGCCCTGAAGGAGTGGCGATCCAGGCTATCCAAAATGGACGCCTTCGGCAGGCTCCGCCCGGCGTTCGAGAGCGCTTCCTTGGCGCGCCACGGCGTCTCGTGGAAGGGTGGTGGTGGTCACCCTCACCCTCACCCTCGCTACCACTCTTGGAGGAAGTGGTTGCGCAAGGCCATTCATCGAGTCGCTTCGTTCTACCAATCTAAGGACAAGAACACTCGCTCGTTCCTTCTCGTCGTCTCGATCGTCCAAGTCGTCGCTCTCTCCGTTTTCATGGCCTCGGTACTTCGACGCGTCTCGATCAAGCTGGCGAGCCTCGCCTCGGCCTCGTACCACTACGCCTCCCACCGTTCCGCGAGTCAGCAGGCGAAGAGACGAATGGAGATGGAGAAGGAGGAGAAGATGAACCATCTGCTCGTCGACCAAGGTCTCATCTCGACCGAGGAAGGCTGCATCCGGTTGCCGTCTTGGACCGACAAGGGCCCGACACCGTTGACCATCATCGTCGAGGAACCGGAACACGAGTGGGAGAGCGACCAGTACGATTCGAGCGGTGGTGGTTACGAATACGGCCACGGCTCCAGGGAAAGTAGCGGCTACGAGCACGAACGTCCTCCTTACGACCAAGGGTACGATGAGAGGAGGAAGGACGAGTGAACGTTCTACCTTCCCCCCGGACTCTATTTGCATGTCCCTAATCGATTTCTTTCGGGCTTCCCGGTGCAGCCTGGCCGTTCCGGACAGGGGAGCCTCTCTCGCGCTTCCCAAACATGCATTCCACCATCTCTTCTGGCAGAAAATCCAAGCATTCCCAACCCTTTCTCTCAACCTTTCATCATCGTTTTCTTTTCTTCTCACCCTTTCTCTCGGTCTCAAACAGGCGAAATCCGGCAAGACGCTCTCGGTCCCTCTTTTTTTTTTTTCCCACAACGACAAGAACCAGCCTCCTACAGTATCATAGCAACCAACATACTTTTTCTTTTTGTTTTTTTCTTTTCCCTCCGATTCTCTCATCTTGGTCTCCGGGATTCATCAAGAGTTACCTGCTTTGTTTTTCTTTTTCTCGAAACCTTCTCCAACTCTCCCAGCACAGTCGCTTCCGGGTTCGTCATGGCATCCTATCCTTTCATTTCCCGTCTTTCTTTCTTTTCCTTTCGGGGTCTGACCCTTTCATCCTCGGCGATTCTGAATCCATTTCTCGGAACCGTCGACCGCTTCAAGAGTTGGGACCCTCTGTGCCCCGATTTTCGGAAATCCCGAATCTCCCACACACCCCTTTTTTGATCCTCGTTCAGAAACTTTCCCCCCCAGTCCCTTGTCGGATCCGAAGTTGTACCCCAAATGATCCCCCGCCTTCTTTCCCATCCCATTGTAGCTTTGCCTTATCTTTCCTCATCTCGGGTTCCCGTTTTCTCACTTCCCCTTCCCCACGTCCGCCCGCCTCTAATTCCAAATTCCAATTTCGATCGTGGAACCTCTGCGTGAAAGTCGTTTTCGAGAGCCCGGGGGGGGGGGGGATGGATTCTTACTCGGTACCACCTTGGGGTTATCAAGATTGGGTCCTGGGGCGGTTCCTGTGAAATCCTCTGTTGGATTCCAATCCGGGAGTTGGGAGCTTCCGAGGGGTGAGAATTTCGTCGAGAGAAAAAGAGTGTGGTTTGTCTCCGAAGGGGAGGAGGTTTGAATTTATAGGGGGAGCCACCTTCGACTTTCCCCCTCTCGAACGGTTCTCTCCGACCTTGCCCTACCCCCCCCCCCCCCCCCCCCTCTCTGCTACTGTACCCTTCCTCGATCGACTCATTTTGGTTTCACTTCTCTCTCCCCCCCCCCCCCCCCCCCCCCCCCCATCTCCTCCATCCCCCTTGCGGTGCCGACTGTCGTCACCCAAAAACAAGGAGTTAAACAAAGAAAGAAGAGGATCACAACAAGGAGAACTCCACAACCTTCTCCCCACCTTCCCTCTACAGAAAACGGTTTTGCAGGAACCGAAAGGGTTTCTTCCTTGAACCCCTTCCTCGAGGGTGGTCCCCCCCCCCCCCCCCAAAAAAAAACAGAAGAACAAAAAGTTTGGAAAAACGGGGGGTGGGGGATTTGGAACTGAATGAGTAGGGTTCATTCTACCGAGGGAAGGTCTCAAGAAGAAAAAGGAAAGAGAAAAGGGGGAAGGGTGGAATTCCGATTCCACTGCCGAAGAAGGTTCTCAAAGCGAAGGGCTAGGGGTGGGGTAGGGGGGGTTGAAAGGGGATTGGTCTAATCCGATGAGGTGGTTTTCGAAACTCGTTCTCCTTTTCCTCCTTACCCTTCTGAAGCAAGGGACGAGTCAGGGGTTGATTCGTTGGAAGGGTGAGAGGAGGAGGGGTTTGAAGTACGAGTATGGAGGGGAGGGGGGGTCCGTCGAGGTGGAGTATGGTGGTGGGTTGGTGAAGAGGGGTATTCATCATCATCATCATCATCATCATCCTCATCACGAGGAGAAGGGTAGGGAGAGGGGAAGGGAGGGGAGATTGGAGGGTGGGTATGGAGGAGGAGGAGGAGGGGATGAGGATGGGAAGGAGGATGAATTTCCCAACAGGTACGCGAGTGGAGGTTCTTGGGGGAATCTTGGAGAGAAGGTTGGTGGTCAAGATCGGAAGGAGGATGAATTTCCCAACAGGTATGGGTTTGAAGGGTCTTGGGGGAAGTTTGGGGAGGGGGTCGGTGGTCAGGGAGGAGGAGGAGGAGGAGGAGGAGTAGGTTCAGGTTGGTCCAACTCGGAATCCAAAGGCTTCGTCGAAGTAGAAGGAGGAGAAGCAGAAGGAAGGTTGAGTCGATACGTGATAGGTTCACCAGTAGGTTTCGCCAAAGGGACGCTAGGAGGAGGTGATCTTCCCCCCGTTCGACCCAAGACGGTCCAGGAGCTGATCCACTACCTCACGCAGGAAGAACCCAGAGTGATCCTACTGGAAGGGATCTACGACTTCACCGGGACGGAAGGGGGTTGTCGGGATTGTAAAGGTTGCGTTCCGGATTCCTACACCTGTGGTTCCCAAGGTCAGTTGGCGATCGACAAGGAAGGGATGGATTGGTGTGAGGGGAAGAGTCCGATCAAGGTTTCTTACGACAAGGCTGGGGTTCACGGTCTGATCGTCAAGGATCGTAAGACGATCGTGGGTCTGGGTAGGGGTGCCACCATCAGAGGCAAAGGTTTGAGGTTCTACAAGAGTAAGGACGTCATACTTCAGAACGTTCACCTGACCGAGATCAACCCCAGTCTGATCTTTGGTGGTGACGCTCTGAGTCTGGAAGGTTCGGAGAGGATCTGGATCGACCACGTCAAGGTCAGTAGGATAGGTAGGCAGTTCCTCGTCACTCAGGAGGATCCGAGTCGAGCGGTCACGATCTCCAACTGTGACTTTGACGGTAGGACGACCACCTCCGCCACCTGTGACGGTCTTCACTACTGGACCATCCTGGGTTACGGGAAGGGGGATCAGGTCACCTTCACGGCCAATCACATCCATCACACCTCCGGTCGTAGTCCTAGGTTGCAAGGTTCGGGTCTCGTCTGGCACGTTGTAGGGAATTACTTTTCCGAGAATTCCGGTCACGCCTTCGACCTAGGTCCTGACGTCAACGTCCTCATCGAGGGTAACATTTTCGACAAGGTCAAGGAGACCCTCCTATCCGGAGGTGGAGCTTCCTCCACCACCTCCACCTACAACGGTTTCGTGGTCAACAGGAAGAACAGCCGAGAGTGTAAGCAGAGGATGGGAAGGGATTGCGAGTTCAACGCCTTCGCGGATTCTCCGGTCTTTCGAGGTACGGACTTCAAGGTCCTCTCCCTCTTACCCCCTTCCAAGACGGCTCCTCGTAGGACGTTGGAATCCGTCAGGAACACTCCCTTGACAGCGGGTTGTGGTGACCTCCTTTCCACCTCTCCCTCTGGAGCCGGTTTCGACGAAGCTCAAGCCCAGGTTGATGGATCGCACAGGGATGGCGGAGGAGGTCTGGTGATCTCCAAGATCTCGAACGGAGAGCAAATGTTCGTCGGAGACCTCCTGAGTCAGAACCAACTCTTGAGCGCCTTGTCCAACGAAGGAGGAGGGGGGGAGGTCAAACCCTCCTCCTCTCGCTCAAAGTCTGGTTCGACCGGGATCGACTCGTGAGGATGAATCAATGTAGGAGAGAGAGAGAGAGAGAGAGAGAGAGAGGAGAAATCCAAAATGGATCCCCACCCGCTCAAAAGGAAACACACACACACGTGGCGACGCGCATTCCCACCTACTCCGCGTTGCACTTTTGTGCCAGTCTTCCACCCCTCACATAACTTCGTCCAGGATCGATGAAAAAAAAAAAAAAAAAACTCAAAAAAACTCAAAAAGAAGAGGGATCCTCCACACGTCTTCCTCCTCTCCGCACCCGAGATGAGAGAGTCGAGAGGGAGGAAGATCAAGTGTTCGAAAGCTGAAGGTATCCAGGATCGTTTACTTCCAAGGGCATCCAACAAAAAAAAAAACTTCTAACAAGGGTGAGGACGGCGGTGGGACATGGGATCGGGTGATGACGAGTGAGGGGAGGTGTATACATGGGATGGAGATGAGGGAGGGGGTAACTTTTTTTTTTTATGCATGCGTGTGTACTTTAGAATGGTCCGTCGTGCAATGCCCTTGGGCTCTACTTTCTCCTCACTGAAACCCCAAGCCTCCCTCCACCTTTCACCTCGATTCGAGACCTGGATCACCGTTCTCCGAGACCTCCACCGAGCCCCCGTTCAGACCACGATCGCCGCCGACGACGACGACGTTCTCCTCGTCGTCCTTCAGGTCGGCGTCCTCCTCGAGTCCCATCCTGATCCTGACCTTCCTGACTTCCCAATCCCAGTCGGTCCTTGTGATGAACCAGGTGGTGCCGAACGCTCCGTAGAGGAGGGCGATGGTCAGGCCCCACCAGAGCCCCGAGAGTCCCCAGTGGAGCTTGCTGAAGCTGAGTGCGAGGCCGATGGGGATGCCGACCACGTAGTAGGCGGTCATGTTGATGACGGCGCCCTGGGCCTGCCTTCCCGTCCCCCTCAGCACCCCCCCGGCGATGCCGCAGACGCCGTCGGCGACTTGGAAGAGCGCGAGGATGGGAAGGATCTCACCGACGAGCCGGATGACCTCCGGGTCGCTGCTGAAGAGGTAGCCCCACTGCTTCCTGAAGGCGAGGTACATGGCCGAGTTGGCGCCTCCCATGACGAGCGAGAGGAGGAGGGCGACGTTGGACGAGATCTTGGCCTCCTTGGCCCTCCCCGCTCCGAGCAGGTTGCCGATCCTGACGGCGGCGGCGACGCTGGCCCCGAACGGGAGCTGGTAGGTGACCGAGGAGCTGACCAGGAGGACCGACTGGGCGGCCAGCGCGGTGGTGCCGAGGATGGCGGTCACCAGGCCGACGATCTCCCAGGCCCACCACTCGGCCGCCAGGGAGAGCATGCCGGTGGCTCCGAGGTAGAGGCAGGGCTTGATCCCCGGCCAGTGGAACGCCTGCGTGCTCCAACCGTCCCAGGCGTCCCTCGGTCCGATGACGCACTGGATGAAGCAGAGGATGGCGAGGAGCCACATGGAGACGGCCGAGGCGAGCGGCGCGCCGATGAAGCCGAGCCTCACCGATTCGGGCCCCCAGACGAGCAGGTAGTTGGCGAGGGCGTTCAAGGGCGAGACGACGAGGAGGACGAGGGTGGGGGCGTGCATCAGGCCCTGCGCCTGGAGGTACCTCCTGAAGGTCTCGAACGCGGCGTATCCGGGGAGGCCGATGGAGAGGACGCGGAGGTAGGCTCCGGCGAGCTTTGCCACCTCGGGGTCCTGACCGAGGCGGACGAGGATGGACTCGGCGTTGCACCAGATGGCGATGATGAGGGGGAGGAGGCCCGCCAGGACGACGCCCATCCTCTGGGTCCACAGTCCGACCGACTTGGGCTGCTGGGTGTAGGCCGAGGGGAGGATGGTGTCCAAGGCCGAGATGAAGCCGCTGATGACGGAGAAGCCGGAGACGTTGGCGGTCATGGAGGAGAGGGATGCGGCGGCCAGCTCGAGGGTGCCCAGGTGACCCAGGGAGAAGACGGAGACGACGGAGAGCGAGAGTTCGAGGAGGTGGGTCAGCCAGATGGGGATCGTGTACTTTGTGATCACCACGGCCTCCCTCCAAGGGATGTGCTCGCTCGACTCCTGAGCGATGAAAGCGATTTGCTGGAGGGGGGGAAGGGGGGGTGGAGGTAAGGTTCGGATGAGTGATGATCAGGATCGAAACCACCATCCCTTCGCTTTGGTTGGCCCAGGAACCGTGAGGGTCGATGACGGGGAACTCACATCCACGTCAGGGATGGGAGGTTCGGCGATGAAGCTCGCTCCGGGACCTCCCCAGCCAGAGACGCCGGGCCCATCCAAGATGCTGCTGCTGCTGCTGCTGACCGACGCTCGGCGTGCGGGCAAGGGGACGGTGGAACCGTAGTTGGAGAGAGGGTTTTCAGCGCCGCCCTGGCCCGGTCGCAAGGTGGCGACCGGGTGGACGAGCAAGGAGGTGGTCTCGTCCGGATGTGCCGCGTGGGCCGGAGTGGTGGTCTTGGGCCTGTTGGAGGGAGGGGGAGGAGGTGGAGCATGCTGGCGGTTGGACGACGATGGGTCGTGATGAGGTGCGGGTGGTGGGGGGAGCGGCGGTCGGGCCGAGCCGCCGAGGATGTACTGGGAGGGGATGCCGACGATGTTCTGGAAAGCGTTGGAGGACCTCCTGGCGACGTTGTTGTTGGGGAGAGAGTTTGGGGGTTGGGCGTGGTGGTGTTGGTGGTGGTGGTTGTGGTTGCTTGTGGGCATGGAGACTGCGCTCATCCCATCGTGGTCGTGGTCGTGGTCGTGGTGGTGGTCTTGGTGGTGGTCGTGTTCGTCATCGCCGTCGAGAGACTGGGAGGCGGAGGTGGTGAAGCTGTGGTGGTCTTCCTGGTGGTGTTGCGCGCTGCCGTGGGAGGTGGATGGATGGGATGAGCTCGGGTGATGCTGCAGGAGAGCGTAGTCCCTGGTGAGCGATGATCCGTATCGGTTGGTGAACGACATGGTGTCGTCCCTTGGACTTTCTCCTTCCTCCTCCTTCTTCTTCCTCTTCCTCTTCTTGCGAATCTGCCTTTGACGGACGCCACTGGAAGCGTGATGGTGGGTGGCGGAGGGAGACGAGTTGGGAGAGGGGAGGAAAGGAGGGAGGAGGGAGGAGGGAGGAGGGAGGGAAGAGGGAGGGAGGAGGGAGGGAAGAGGGAGGGAAGAGGGAGGGAAGAGGGAGGGAAGCAGAGAGGGAGAGGGGCAAGAGGAAGAGAGAGAGGCCTTCTGCCATGTGACAGGCCTTTCCTAGGACTTGACCACTGACCGTGACAAGGGCGAAAACCAAGTCACGTCTAAAATCGCCCAAGGAACGTATCAAGTAAAAATAAGAATGGAAATGAAATCGACCCTCGTTGCACCACTCCCGACTGCGATCATCGTCTTTCGCCAACCCGAACCAGGGCGGCGGAAACCGAAGCCAAGCCCAGACCCCCGTCACGGTTGACAACGCACACCCATGACCATCACGGTTCTTCAGTCCACAATCACGGAGAGGATCACCAGATGGAGGAGACCAAAGTGTGGTGTGATCGTTTCGAGTTTCGGACGTGGGATGGAAGCGAGGGATAGCGTATCTGCCCATTGGATCTAACTAAACCTTTCTTTTTCCCTTGTATCTCTCTCTTCCTCGACTTTGAACGAGGGAGGGACCATCACCGAGGAAAGGGGAGAAGCGATTCGGGATGGGACCCCTCCCTTCAACCCCACCTCCCTCCCTCCCTCTCTTCAACTGGCGAGAGAGCACCGCGTGGAGGGAGTGCAGGGGTAAGGGCGAAGAAGAGGAAGAAGGAGAACCTCCCCTCTCCAAGCAGCAGCGCAAGGGAAGGGCCAAGGAACAGAGATAAGGTTCCCGAACCAGGAGAGGAGCGTGGGCGGCGAGACGGAAAGGAGGGAGCCAGAGTGTCTAGAGACGGGTTGAGATAGTAGTGGTAGAGCGGCACTAGTAACTGTCCAACTCTGGATCTCGACTCGATCCTCGCTTGGCCCACTGGGTGCGCGCCAAAAGACGGAATCCCCAAGGTCGGAGAGTGACAGGATGGACGAAAAGAAAGGCGAGGGCAGGGCCAGACTGGCCAAAACGTGCGTTCGGCGCGCGCGAGAGGGGCGAGATAGGGAATAAGAATGGGACCCAACTGGAGAAGGAGACCCAACAGCCACGGCCTGACTCGTCTCCCCCCCCCCCCACCCTCCTGCCCTCCTTGATAGAGCGTTGGAATTCCGAACACGGCTCGAGTCAAGTCTGTCAAACCGAAACCACGCTTTAACGAGCTCTTCCATCTTGACGAGGTCCCCCCACACACACACCACCAACCCGACGAACGAACGCCTCGTTGCACGTACAGTAGCACGTAGATCGTCCCCCATCCGTCCTTCTATTGCTCTATCTCTCTTCTTTTCCTTCGTCTTTCTATTGCTCAATCTCTTCTCTTTTCCTTCTTTCACACTCTTCCCCCTTCTGGATCGACTCGGGCTGAGCCCCACTTCCCCCACCGACCAAATCGGCCAAGTCGAAACAAGATGCAAGGGTGCAAAAGGGGACCAAGCCTGGATCGTCCCCTCGTTCCTTTCAGCACTGGTGGACAGCCCCAGCCCTCCCGCTCAAGAAATCGCCCAGAGCCGTCCAGACTGGCCCAAGTGGAGGGATGGAGAGGGATGGAGAGGGAGGGAGAGGAAGGGAGAGAGAGAGAGAGAGAGAGAGAGAGAACGTCGAACGTCAGTCCCAAAACGCTCTGGATTCACGCAAAGAGAAGGGAGGGAGAGGAAGGAAGAGGAAGGAAGAGGAAGGAAGAG